>JAUUDZ010465687.1:0-12026 GCA_032361705.1 Panulirus versicolor
TGTATATATGTATATATCTGTGTATGTATATGTATGTATACGTTGAAATGTATAGGTATGTATATGTGCGTGTGTGGGAGTTTATGTATATATATGTGTATGTGGGTGGGTTGGGCCATTCTTTCGTCTGTTTTCTTGCGCTACCTCACTAACATGGAAGACAGCAACTAAGTGATAAAAAATAATAAAAAAAAAATATATATAATATATACAGTAAACCCTAAAGTTAATAGACTAATACGGGAGAAGGGTGTCTGTTAATGCCGAAAGTCCTTTCCATCGGATGTAACTTATCACTGTGCCACATTTTAGTTCACACACTTTCTTTTCACTCCTCTATCAATGTAGGTTCTAGTGTGTGGTATGATAGTTAGGCAGTGGGCACTCGGCAGCTTGGGAACACTTGCCAGGCAGTTGGAGGTGGGAGTCAGACTGAGATAGAGGTGATACCACCCCTCTCCTGTAAAAGGATACTTCTTTATGATAAAGTGAGGACAGACTAACTGCTTTCATAGCAACTCTTACATGGGGCAGAGTATGATTTGAACCTATGCAGGAAAACCCCAAGTTATGGCAAGGCTGCTCACCTTCAGGAGATGGAGAGCACCCAAGGAAATTGCCTTGGACAAGGAATCAATCTAGACAGCAAGGAGATGGTTGCTTTCTACAAAAAAATTGGAAATCTTGGCCTGCATCTCCTTGGCCCACTTCCCCCAGTCCAATGGATGTGCTGAAGCAGCGGTAAAAGCAGCCAAACGGGTGTAGAAGGGCAACATGGGTGTTGAAGGTTGCCTGTACAACAGCAAAGCAATTCAGGCTATGCTCTAATATCTCAACACCCCCTCAAGAAAGGGGGATAAGTCGTCCACACAGCTGGTAGCAGAAAGACAGCTGCGAGATGGTGTCCCAGTGCCCCGGCAACATTATCTGATAAAGCGGTGATGGAGA
Organism: Panulirus versicolor; assembly: GCA_032361705.1. Taxonomy (NCBI): domain Eukaryota; kingdom Metazoa; phylum Arthropoda; class Malacostraca; order Decapoda; family Palinuridae; genus Panulirus; species Panulirus versicolor. The sequence continues at coordinate 949 of JAUUDZ010465687.1, forward strand.
ACTGCGCTGTGAAACAGGGAGCAGCACAGCATGCAATGCTGCTATGTTGCCCCAGTTGTCTGTGGATATCCTCCCTGCCTTTGTGCAGGACATCACTTTGAAGATGTGGGACAGGTCGGACATGGTAGTGGAGGTGAAATCATATAGACAATGCTAAGTGAAGCTGGACAGCAGTGGCTGCCTGTCTTTGCAAAAATGATGTCAACTATGCCCCTGGGTTTCACCAATCCCCATGACACCCATGGTTCAAAGGGAGTACCCACCAGCAGCAGCTTCACTCCCAGTTGTGGTGACACAAAGCCTCAGGCAGTGGTGCCTTCACCACGCAAGACACTGCTCTACACACTTGCAAGATAATGTTTGTGGTGGCTCCTGTGAAGAGTGAACATACTAATTTGTTATGCATTTTTTTTCTGCTTGCATATAAAGGAAGTTCATTGTTGCTGAGCAGTGATTTGTGCGTATATTTGCCTTATGCCTTGCTGAATTCTAATTTCATTATTTTTCTTGTATTCAGTTTTGTTTTTGTTTTTGTTGTAACAAAATGTCACATTTAGTTACCAAAATCTCACGAGGGGGTTGCAGGGTTTAGTATGTGGTAAAATAGTTGGGCGGCAGTTACCTGCCAGCGTGGGAACACTTGCGGCTCGCCGGACAGTTAGAGACAGGAGTCAGACTAAAATAGAGGTGATGCCACCCTTCTCCTGTGAAAGGATACTTCTTTACAATATGGTGAGGACGGACTAACTGTTTTTATTGCACCTCCTACAATCACTTGATGCCATTCTGAATGGTAAAGATTGAAAAATTATCCAATAAATAAGGTCACAAAACTGAAATAACAGAAACACTCTGTATACAACCTGACCACATGATAGCTTGAAACAAAGTGAGTCTACCCCATGCTACCAAAAACAAGTGCAATATGAAATGCGCATGGTGTGGCTTTTGAGATTTTTTAATCTTTTAGAATCTTTCAAATTACTATTGATTAAAGTACTGTATTATTATTTGTCCATTAAATCTAAAATCCATTATATCAGGGTCCATCAAATTGAAGGTTTACAGTACAATCTCTTTTAGAATCCCCCTCACACCTGATCAACTTCCCCTACGTCAGTGAGGTAGCGCCAAGAAACAAATGAAGAAAAGCCACATCAGCTCACATCCACAAATGAGCTGTCATGTGCAATGCAACAAAACCACAGCTCTCTATCCACATCCAAGCCACACAGACCTTTTCATGGTTTACCCCAGATGTTTCACATGCCCTGCTTAAGTCCATCGACAGTAAATTGACCCCAGTATACCTCATCATTCCAATTCACTCTACTCCATGCACACCTTTTACCCTCACTGGAAAGAAACAGTCATCAAAATGGCCCACCCCTAAGTTGCTAATGGGCACACAGTAATCATGTAATACCTACAGAAGAGGGATGCATTACAGTTATGTTTTCTGAATACATAAAGTATGGCTTTGGCATATTTTGTCATGTGTTTGTCTGTTGCAATGTTAACAATGCAGCTTTCATAATTCTAAGAGAGAATGACTTCGGTGAAGGACAAATGAGAGTTTAGCTTATAAATTCATCTATTTTCTTTGCCTGAAGTAATGGCTTTTGATAAATAGATGAAAAAAAGAGAGCATAACACAGTGTGATATCCCCTACCTGTCATTACTGTCACAAGTATTGCCTAAGTCTCTCAGAAGAACAGAATTTTTGATGAACTGACAATAAAAAATTTTCACTTGTCCACCGCTGCTGCCAACAACAAGGTAACCTGAAAAATAATATCATCTGCAATAGTAACTAGATATACATCATGGTCTACTTTACATATAAATTCACAAGCCATTAAGCTCTTTCAAACCAGGACAGATAAGACCATATTGAGCCCAAGACTACCTAAATGACGTCATATCATTTCATAACACATGGACAACGATATGTTTTATGCAAAATACTGGTTTGTTATATGTGCTACAAGAACTATTCACTGGAGTTCTGTATATCAAAAGCAAAAAATCTCTATAGATTTTTCAAATGACAACTTATTATACAAGGTCATGTATTCTTTAGTATTCCACTGCAAAATTATACTGAAAAGCCTCATATGCAGAGTTATTTCTTATTTACCTGTCTTTCCTTCAGTTGGCAGAGAACCACTTTCAAGACTAAAAGAGACCATGGATGCAATTTTAGCCATTATATACTTATCTATGGTCAGAATTTCCTTCCCAGATGTGAAAGAATGTCATAAACACTACTCCTCAACTCCTTGTCAGTCACTTTACACCACTGCCTCATCATCCTCTGAACCTACCATATCATGCCCTTCTAATTTCTATTTTGACCAGTAGATGACAACATCAATTCTTTTTCACATTCATTATTTTTTTCCGTACATGAGCTTGAAAAGGTTGGCCTTCAATTAAATGGCTCACTAATCAAAAACTTTCGTCAAGAATAAAGCATCCAGATCTTTACTCAGTCATTGTTAAGTTTACTGTCATAGCAAAGTTTTCAGCTAAGAGATAGGTTAAGCTTTATATCAGTACCCAACCCCACAGTCAATGAGGATTCCTTTCCCCAATTCTTTGTGCTATGGTTCAACTAAAAAAAAAAGGTCCTCTTATATGTGTTCAGGAATTCAACAACCTTATATAAGCCTGTAGGTCACTACTGTAATCTGAGAACTACCAGTAACCAAAAATCCCCAGTGAATCTAAATACATGATTGCTATTACCCACAGTATGCAAATAGCTTGAGGAACAAATGACAGCCTTAGAAGAGAATCTTCACTCAGCTCCTTCCTCTCTTCCTTTTATAGGAAACCAATAGAAGAGGAAGGATTTCAAATGCCTCCTGTTCCCACCCCTTTTAGTCACCTATGACATGCAGGGGGTGCATGGCAGTATTCTTTATCCCCTATCCCAAGGGATAACTACCAGTTTAAACTTAAAATTTCACTTGGTTAGCTTTAAGTTACTTCCTTTCAGTTAAAGCCCAGCCAATCACTCGCTATGACTCTTACTTAGCAAGTTTCCACATCCAAATCATCACACATCTACTACCCTATCATCTAACACATTCAAAGTCGTTCACAATATTCACATCACCTCTTCACCTCTTCCTTGTCTTTTACCACCACCCCTTCTGCTCCCCTCACTGATTCTCCCCTTTGTTCTCTTGTTCTCTTCACACTATTCATTTATTTCAAAGACATTTTCTCATTCTCCCCAAGGTCTGCCACTCCTCTCTCATCCCAATTTTCATTTGCCCTCCTTTTCAGTCCCCTGCGCCTTCCTTTTGACATGTTGCCTTTTCTTTTGTTCACATTCCTGTGATTCACACTCCTTTCTGGCAGGGATGTCCATACAACTCTTCCTTTCTTTCACTAACATCTTGACTTCCTTATCACATCACTCACTTCCATTTCTTACATGCCCACATCTCATTACCCACATGCCATATACCCCTTTCACACATGTAAGCAATGTTTCCCTAACATTACTTCCCACTTCTTACCTAATTTCTCCTGGTGTCTCCTTACACATTCCTTTTATCCAAGCTACCTCACTTTCACCACCCACCTTCCACCCATATCATTTCCTCTTTTCCTGAAGCCCCTGCAGCCTTTCATCCTTACCTTAACTAGGAAGTGATAAGACACTCCACCAGCTGGTCCTCTGAGCACATTTACATCCACAAGGCTCTTCAACAAGCCTATCAACTCATACATAGTCCAATAATGTCCACTAATGTCCATTTACCATGAACCCCCCTTCAAATAAATTTATATAGGTCCACCTTTTTAAATGTGGTTTTTCCCAACCACCAGTCCTTTTTTAGCACACAACTCTACAGACTTTTCACTGTTCTCTTCTACACTGGGTATCCCATGCCCTTGAGTTACATCTTTAACTGCCACATCACCCATACTTAGATTCATAACAACCATCATAACTCATACTCGATCCTTCACATCAAAATTGCTAACACATTCACTCAGCTCCTAAACATTCGACCCCTTCCTCATTCTTCTCACTTTTAGGTGTAAATGCACTTATCATCATCCACCTCTTGTAATCCATCTTCAACCCCACTCACAACAATGCCAGGCTCACTTCCTTACACTCTTTCACACATTCCCACAACTCCTGCAAGAGTGCTATCCCTTACTTTCCTCTTGCCCTCACACAAACCTATGACTTCACTGCTAGCACATTCCCAAACCATTCCTCCTCAGAACATCTAGAACATCCTGGTTCCTTTTCCAAATCACACTACCATTCTCTTCCTTTTTCTTATCTTGGTTACAACCAAGCACATCCAGATGCCCCAGCCTTTAAGGAGGATGAGCACAACTTGCCTGGCTCCTTTTTCTGTTTCATCTTTTAGAAACTAAAATATGAAAAAAAGGAGAGGGTTCTGTTCCCCTCACCACACCCCACTTCCCTTCAGTTATCTTTTAAAACATGCAGGGAATACAATGTGAGTATTCTTTCCTCCCTGTTCCTAGGGGCAATCTTTATTACTTTTCTCTATGTACAAGGAAACAGCCAATACTATTACCTGATCATCAGACACATTACCACTTTGCCATGCTGGCATAAATAGTTTCTAAAACTCTTCATTAGCAGTTTCACCTCCACACCTCACCATCTCACTGATCCCTTCATTTACAGTCTCAACTTTTATCTTTTAAAGATGTAGTACTACATTCATAATCAAGAATAAGTCATAACTCTGCATAATACCTCAAAAGAGAAAGAAAAACCATAACATGAAATACTGCTAAATAAGACAGAGTACTACACTGAAATATGAAAGTTGAAGCTACAAGATACTGGATTTTTTTTTGGGGGGGTAAACCTATATCCATTTTTAATCTAAAAGTATATCATTATTACTTACAAAAGTAATGATTGGTTGGAAAAAATTTTCTGACACTTATGAGCTTAACTTACCAGAGCCATCCATACTGTTGCACCAGTGTACTGCTGATATATGGGGAATTTGGGTTTCCTTGACACAGAGAATCTTAATGCCTTCTAAACCAGTCAAATTTGTAGGAACTCGCCAGAAGACAGCATGGCCACTAGCTGTCAGCAGGATTAGCACACTAAATCTCCCTTCACTGTCTTCATATATACTTGTCCACTGAATCTCTATTATGTAAATCAAAATAAATCAATTAGTCATTATACCCATACATATACAAAACAATCACCCTCCACATTATTAGTGCTAATATATATCAACCAAGCATTCAACTGTCCCTGACTCATCCTCTCACATAAGATACAAGACACCACTCTCCACAACAAGGAGAAAATGGTTAGCCAACTTCATAGCTGGTTGCCAGAGTCTCTTACAAAGGGTTCACCCCAAAAATCCTTCAGCTCTACACTGATGTTCCTCAAGGAGCAGATCTTCCTCCAACCCTCTTCAATCTCTTCCTACATGTCCTTCCATCACCTCTAAGAGACCTCGATGTGTAAGTCCTCTCATAGGCAGTTAAACTCACAATCACATCACGGTATACAAATGTTACCCAAGGATCAACAATAATACAACACTACATCATAAAGCAGAATCCCTGCAATATTACAAGAATCATTGAGCCCCTAATAGAAATGAATCCAGCCCGTACCCTCCCATCACCCTGACAGGTCAACCAAACTCCAACAATACCAGGTATCATAAACTGGTACAGTACATATGCAACATTCATTCCTAACACCACAAAATTAACAAAAAGCCATAACTATACTAGGGTTTTATACTGATACAACAAACATGTGCACTCCCCACACTACAAACATCAATACAAAGGCCTAAACAAACTGAATACCCACTTAACTGCTTTCCCATTTAAGTCATGTGCATATTAGCCTAAAAGTTTGTATGATAAAACAAAAGACAAGGAAAGAAAGTCTGTATTAAGTAATACCAATAAAACTTAAACCAGAGCAAAAACATAAACAATGAATCTCCTTAAAGAGAGTGGAAGGTACATGGCCATGGCCAATTGCTGTGACGGATGAAGACCTCCCCTACTGATCATCCAACCGGCCATGGCCATGCACCTCCCACTTTGTTTATTTAGATATATTTGTTTAGATGCAATATCTATGTCTCCAAAATGATTAAGATTCTGTAGTTTTGTTTTGTGTTTTATTCTATTTTCAAAACCATTTAAATGGGCATGCAGGAGGGGAGGTCTTGGTGGAGAAGGGGTAGTAGGGGAAAAAGAAAAGGGCATATGTGTACAACATCTATATCATATTTTGATCTATAACTACACAGAGCCAAAGAACCAATGGATAAGAAGGATATATTTTGTTTTAATAGTAAAATTCATACCCATTTCAGGAAGATGAACCTATTCATCTTCACTAAGCAACTATTGAAGTAATATATTGCAATTCTATATTGTATCAATATCATAAATCACGTGAAAAGTTCAATAAACTTCAAATAATTTCATGGAAAAGATCAGAAAGATACAATGGGCTGCTGGAAGGACCAAATGCCAGTCAGATGTCAGCTTATGATTGTCAACCAGTCAGCATCTACTTTCCAATGATATAAATTTCACAGTGATGACACATCCACTTAACACAAAATTTCTGTAACCCAGACTGGCATCTATTCTTTTCTGTTACCAGGACATCTGGCAGATCTCGCAAAATGTCTGGGTAGTGAAAAGTCCTGCATTCACTGTGTCCAGTTTTAGGAGGTAACATGGTACTATATTCCTGTAACTTTTTTACATGCTGGTGCTTCTCCTACCTTAGTAAAGTAGCATCCGGAACTGATGTACAACAACCTCATTTGCACTCATCCACTCTCTAGCTACCATATGCAATCTACCAAAACCAGAGCTTACCATCCACAGCCAAGCCCCACACATATTGCTTCACTCTGACTGCTTCATGTGTCCACGATTAGCCTACTAACAACATATTGCCCTGCTATATACCACATAAATCCAATTCACCCAGTACCAGATTTGCTTCTTGCTACCCTGAACATTCAAACCCCAACATACCTATATACTTCTTGCTCCCCTGAATGTTCAAGTTTCCAATACACATACACCTCTTTCACTCAATCCATCTTTCTCCTTCACGTATCCCCTTCCCTCCACTTCTGACACATATAACCTCTTAGTCAGTTTTTCTTGACTCAATCTTTCCCAATGTCCAAACCATTGAAGCAAACCTTGGTCAGAACTCTGTCAGTCTATACTTCTCTTTTCCACCATAATTTCTTAAAAGAGTAGCCTACCTTACACTACATATTCTTTGGCATTTCACGTCCTACATGTCCACTATGTCCATTTATTTTGCCATCAAGACCCAAGTTTCACATCCATGCAACACTGCTGGGATTACCATACCTTCAAACAAACCTATCTTTACCTTAACAGACACTAACCTCTCCTGTCATACATGCCTTAATGCATAAAGGATCCTAACTCCTTCTTCCAGCACATGACTCTCTACAGCTCCCAGGGTTCTCTTTGCTGCCACATCCACTCCTAGTACCATAAAGCCCTTCATGTCCTCCATGTTTTCCCATTCTAACTTACACTCAAACCATCCCATCTCATCCCCCTGCTTCTTCACATTACCTTGCAACTGTTCAGATTTAGTCAACTTCCTCCTTTCATACACTCTCCTGAGCTCTGTTACTAATTTTGGAGCTTTCCCTTGAGTTTATCATCAGGTCTTTGTCATCTGAAAACAGGAATTAATTCATTTCTCACACATTCCTACGAACCCCAGCATAACACAGACATATCCATAAATGTAAGATCCTTGAACTTACAGCAAAGCTTCAATCTACAATAGGGATACATCCCTGGATGACCTGTGACAAGCTGAAGTCATCTTAAGCTGAACTATTTTGAAACCCACATTATAAGAGGGGTCAAAATCATGACCAAATTTTTCTCAATGTAACTTTTATTGATGGATTCTATTGTAACTATTAAAATGGTACAGGTACACCACCAATTTTCTGGCACTCTTGGTTCCAAAGCCTTGACGGATTAACCATTTTGCCAGACCGCCTGTGGTCACATAATAATATTTAATTAACACACTTCTAACCCACTCATTATACATCTCCCATGTGTCTAAAGTGTACCATGGACTGCTAGAAATTTAAATTAAACAAATATTAAAGGTTTGAGCACCCTAAGATGGTAAGTCTGTCCTTATATCGTTTGAATCCAGTGGAGTCTTCTTCGTCTTCTGTTGTTAGTGTTTTCCTAAGTGTGCATTGCCAGAATAATGCAGTTTCATCTGCATTATACACCTGCTCAGGACTGAGGTGCTCGTCAGCTACAAGTTTTGCAAATTAGTCCAAATACTTGGCAGCTCCTTCATGGTATGCAGACTGCTTTTCTTTGAAAACTTTATTCATAAAAATTCCATGATGCTTCTTGAATCTTTGAAGCCATTTTAACTGGTCACGCTCAAGTTGTAATTCAAGTTCTTTATGTTACAACTTAGCCTGGTCCATTATCATGCTACCTGACAAGTCCACTCCATCACTCTGATGCTGTCGAAACCATTCCATCATCACTCGATCGTGCTCAGTACTCTTACCGTCTTTCATAGGTTTTTTAATCATCATTTGCTTCTTGGAATCGCTGTCAGCATAGAATTTCAATATTTTCCCCCTTTGCTTATTTATATCATAAACAGTTGATGAACCAATACTGTAGGCGTCACACAGCTTACGCACTAAAACACCATGGTCCATTTTTTCAACAGTTCTACTTAATCTTGGATTGATATGTACTGGTGTTTACGTTTGACACCACGACTGACACTCTCACATGTCTTAGAAGCCATAGCTAGGGTTAAATTTAAGCAAAATAAGCTAAGAATCTCACAGAATTGCTGTATCATCACCAACAAGTGCAGTGTAAAGAATGTAAATAAGATTGCCCTACACACAACGCCATCTGTGGCCACCCAGTAAATTAGTCTGGTGGCCACGGTAATTTCAAGTTCCCTCAAGTAATTTTATCCAGAATAAAGGAGGTGCTGAACCATCAGTTACCAGAAATTCAGTGGTGTACCTGTACTATACTAAATACAGTAATAAGGACTGTAGGTTCTGCTGGAAGGAGATGGGGTGGACTAAAGGTTACAGCAAAGGGAAGTTAGGGGCGCTAGAGTCATCTATATCATCCCCTGAATTATATGATCCTACAAATAATGCCAAATTACAGGTAATGCATACAATATTTCATTGACTTACCGATAAAAACACGGCAAAGAGAGCTTGTAGTGGTGGCGGAGCATAAAGGGGGTGGAAAGAGGCTACTGAGAAGGGGAAGAAGGGAAAGAAGGGAGTTAGTCTTGTCTATATCACCTTTGAATCATCTGATCTAGCAATTGTAGGTTTGTCTACGTCAACCTTTGAATCATCTGATGCAGTCACTGTTTCAAGTGGAGAACATCCAAACATATTGAAGAGCCTACACTTACTGTGGATGTGGTAAGTACAAAATACAAAAAAAATGTATTTTTCCAGTTGGTGGAATACAAAATGACTGGTATTTTGCTGTGACAATGAAAAAATGCATGATCCCATCTAACTTTTGTATTTCAATTCCTAAAAGATGTAACAGGAAAAGGAGCCAAGCAAGGAGTACTCCCCATTCTTTGAACGCTCAGGCTAAGGTGTCTAAATGTGTGTGGATGTAACCAAGACGAGAAGAAAGGAGAGACAGGTAGTATGCTTGAGGAATGGAACTAGGATATTCTGGCACTAAGGTGAAACAAAGTTTAAGAGTAAAGATGAAGAACAGTTTGGAAATGTCTTAAGGATGAAGTTAAAGGTTGGTGTGAGGGCAAGAGCTAAGGAAGGGGTAGCAATACTGATCAAGCAGGAGTTGTGGGAATGTGTGAAGGTTATTGCAAGAGTTTTGGAGAGAGGGGTGAGTATGCAGTTTGTTGGGGAAGAGAGGGCCTTGGAAGAGTCAGTTATTGTTTGCCGATGATACAGCTCTGGTTGCTGATTTGAGGGAGAAACTTCAGAAGTTGGTGAATGAGTCTGGAAAAGTGAGAGAAAGGAGAAAGTTGAGAGGAAATGTGAATAACAGCAAGGTTATCAGGTTCAGCAGGATTGAGGAAAAAGTTAACTGGGATGTAAGTTTTAATGGAAAAAGGTTGGAGGAAGTGAAGTGTTTTAGATATCTGGAAGTGAACTTGGCAGCAAATGGAACCATGGAAGCAGAAGTGAGTCACAGGGTGGGGGAGAGGGTTAAGGTTCTGGGAGATGTGAAGAATGTGCGGAAAGAGAGAACTTTATCTCAAAGAACAAAAATGAGTATGTTTGAAGGAATAGTAGTTCCAACAATATTATATGGTTGCAAGGCATGGGCTAAAGATAGGGTTGTGCAGAGGAGGGTGGATGTGTTGGAAATGAAATATTCTATGACAGTGTGTGGTGTGAGGCAGTCTGATCAAGTAAGTAATGAAAGGGGTAAGAGAGATTTGTGGTTATAAAAAAGTGTGTGGTTGAGAGAGCAGAGGAGGGTGTGTTGAAATGATCTGGACATATGGAAAGAATGAGTGAGGAAAGGTTGACAAAGAGGATATATACTGTCCCAAACATCTCATTTCCAACACATCCACCCTCTTCCGCATAACTCTGTCTATAGCCCATGCCTCGCAACCATAAAACATTGTTGGAACCACTATTCCTTCAAACATACCAATTTTTGTTTTTCGAGATAATGTTCTCGGCTTCCACACATTTTTCAATGCTCCCAGAACTTTTGCCCCCTCCCCCACCCTGTGACTAACCTCCGCTTCCATGGTTCCATCCACTGCCAAATGCACTCCCAGATATATAAAGCACTTCACTTCCTCCAGCTTTTCTCCATTCAAACTTACCTCCCAAATGACATGTCCCTCAACATTACTGTACCTAATAACCTTGCTCAAATTCACATTTACTTTCAGCTTTCTTCTTTCACACACTTCACCAAACTGAGTCACCAGCTTCTGCAATTTCTCATGCGAATCAGCCACCAGCAC
>JAUUDZ010465698.1:0-12025 GCA_032361705.1 Panulirus versicolor
AGGAGGGTGTGCTGAAATAGGCTGGACATATTAAAAGAAAGTTGACAAAGAGGATACATGTATATCAGAAATGGAGGGAACAAGAAGAACGGAGGGGCAAAATTGAAGATGGAAGGATGGAGTGAAAAAAGATTTTGAGCAATTAGGGTCTGAACATGCAGGAATAAGAAAGGGATGCATGGGATAGATTGAACTGTAATGATGTGGTACATGTGCTGTCAATGGGCTGATCCAGGGAATGTGAAGCGTCCAGGGTAAACCATGGAAAAATTTGTGGGTCCTGCCTGTGGATAGGGAGCTGAGGATTTGGTGCATCAAACATGAAAGCAAGAGAATGGATGCAAGTGGATATGGCATTTCCTTATCCCTGGCACTTCCTTGCTAACATGGGAAAAGGCAATCAAGTATGAAAAAGAAATACAGTATTTTTCTTTTCCCTTACAAGTCCTGTGTTTACCCTGTATGAGATGTGGCACCAAGAACTGACAAAGAAAGGCCACATTCCATTATACCCGTTCTCCAGCTGTCATGCGCAAAGCACCAAAACTACATCCCCATATCTACAATCAAGCCCCAAAGATGTTTCCAAGGTTTCCCTTGGCTGCTTCACAAGCACTGATTGAGTCCTTGACAGCAGTGGTAGGGTCATGAAGAAGAGGGAGAATATGAGGTTGGATGACATTAAATACAAAAACTAATAAAAACAAAAAAGATAATTTGCCTGTCCTAATGCTACACATGGCACAGTTTCATAATAAATATATTCCTCACTATTTAGGAGAGACATTTCATTGGATGGCTCTAAGCGTTGTTAGATTCCAAACATGAAGACCGAGATCAGATGGCTGAAAAATATACCAGAATATGAAAAATCTAAGTGAGACAGATCTCCTTTGGCAGAAATTCAATATCTTCATATCTATGGACATCTGAACTCACTAATATATACGCAAAACTCAGATTCTGTTGTTTACCTTTTGAACTGACAGTGAATGGCACACCATCCAGGGGAAAGTATACCTCAATCATAAAATTATCCTTTACTAGAAACCACAAGCGAATTCTCGTTTTTCACAGCTTTATCTGGTGTGTAAATCAAACTACATATTGAATTTCACAGATGATAATAAGCTGAGAAATAAATCCACAACAGTCAATGAATGTCTGCAGCTTCAAACTTACATACACAAACTGATGGACCAGGCTCACAAGTGGCAAATGAATTTTGCATTCATAAAATGCAAAGTTTTATATACTGGCAGTGGTCAAACTGATGAACTGGGCTCACAAGTGGATTGTGAATTTTCAAGACACATGCAAAGTTTACATATCATCAGTAAAAACGTGAGGGGAACCTGGAGCATGAACTCTGTAGAGCAACAAAAGGTAAAGGAGGGAAAATACTTAATTGCATCTCTAGTGACTTAAGCCAAGCAGACAGCATACAGAAGTAAAAGGGCAGAAAAATAATCCTTAGTCTCATTGGACTATCAAATTTTATGTTTATGGACACTACCCTCATGAACTCTTTATAAGTCAGAAGCGTGTTGCCACTTTGAACATTGTATTCAGTTTTGGTTACCCTACTTATGAAAAAAAAAGAATGGTAATGGATAGAGTACAGAAGCAAGCTATCAAGATGATTATTGGACAAAGAAACACATCCTATGAAGGCCAATAAAATGACAAATTTATCTAGCCTAGAAATGGGAAGGTAAAAGGACCAAAGACTTCATTGATAACCTACATCTAACAAGCTACTTATGGGCGGATTTGTCTGATTTCACTTCAGGTAAATAACTTTGTATTCTACCTCCACAGTCTGTGCTGGGTCCACACTACTGGGTTGGTTTGTTAGTCAACCAAACACTTAGGAGCCACACCCTGCTGGCTCATTGTGGCCTTCACAGCCTGGCTGGTCCAGTATAATTTGTATATATTTCTCCATGGCACTCTTAAACTTACTGTGCATCCCATGGTACTTCTGATGATTGCAAGTAAGGCAATGAACAATCTTGGGCCCCAGATGTTTTAGGCAACTCTTTTTGAGCATAACGTACCATTCAATTTCAGATTATCTTACAGTCTTCCATGCCTGTTGCACCAGTAGGATGTTATTTTTGAGTGTAAGTTGGGGACCATGCTCTTAAGGATTTTCCAAGTACAGATGATTATGTACCTCTCCCGTCTGCACTCCAGGGAGTATGGTCTCAGCGATTTCAGCCATACTTAGTGACTTTGTTCCTTTACCATATCATTAAGGGTCATGCAAGATCTCCCTATAATTCTAGAATTTTACCTGCCCTGTGGGGTGATGTAAAACAAAGTAATATTCTGATGAAAGAACAGCACTTTGAAATGCATCAAAAAAAGTCTATCTCTTTTGTCTGCAAGATCCAACCCGCCATCGTTCATTGATATGGATACAAAAAACTCATGGTAAAAAGTATTACCTCAAGTGAGACAAGGTGTTTTCCTTCAACAGGATTGTTAATGTATGGAATGATTTACCAAATACAGTGCTTAAGTTTAAGGCAGTACCACAGACACAGTTAAGACAATAAATGCTTCACTTCAAATCCACAGCGGAAACTATTTGTGCCTTTACAGTTACACAAAAAGTTTACTGGTTTTTCTCTTTAAAACTCCTGCACAAAAAGATGTTTTTTCTCTTAAAACTCCTGAAGTATTTCTCTAATTTACCATACTAATCAACAAATTTCTAATCCCTCATATTATCACAAACGGTCTTGTCAGGGCCCAATAGGCTGTTGTTATTACGATTCCTTTGATTAAACCTCTTACGATTCTGAACATATCACCAAATGGCTGTTTAGTCTTTAGCTGTCCACCGGACAGTCATTTTTAAATGTTCTCACCCTATGCACAAGGATAAAATGCTTATTACCCTGGGATACCACAGGCATCTCTCGTTCTACAATCACTGACCAAAAGTATTTCCGCACAATAGCTGCCAAAATTTTTGTTGCAGCAAATTAGTAATGGGTCTTGGTCTTGTATACGTACAATACAAAACATAACCAGACAAAATCTTTACAGATAATTAGGTGAGAATTCTCAGTGTCACCGGTCATTAAAATAAGTAAGAGTTGTCCCTCTTTTGTTTACTTGTCATCTGCTAGCGAGATGGCTGAGCGAAGGAAAGCATTGAGTAACGAGAAGAAAAAACAACTGCAACTAAGTGATGGTGGTTTAAGTGGGTGAAAAATTGCTAAAATGTTGAAAATTAATATTTCTACAAAATGCAATGGCTGACATGAGACCACTTCTACGAGTTGTAAAAACTCAGAAAAGTTTGTAGATCACTAATACATTTAATGAAGTAGCACTGGTCACACTGAGTCAAAGAACTGTCAGAAGACATATGACATTCTATGGTTACAAGAGAAGGATAGTAAAGAAGCAAATAATCAAATCCAAACCTAACCATTTTAGGAGGAGGGCATGGTATGGATCGAATCTCCATAAAAATGTAAATATGTTTTGGAAGTTATATTTTCTGATGAAGCACAAGTAGTGTTGAGCATACACAGTAAAGTTTACGTGTGGCAAAAGCAGTGTGGAAAATGGTCTCCATGCTGCCTTGGTGAATGTGGTTATCAGACTCCCAAGATAGTTGCAAGTGTTATGAAAATCTATGGCCAGTGGTTGCCAAAGTTTTTGCAAAACATCTTCGGATATTCCAAGATGATAATGCCACCCCTCACCGCTCTCGGCAAACAGTGCAATTCAAACAGAGAAAAAATTTAACCACAATGACATGGCCTACACAAAGCCCAGACATTAATACAAGAGAAAATGTGTGGAGGTACTTGAAAATTGGGCTTCAGAGATGAGCACACAGCATTAAGTCCAGGAAAGAACTCACAGAAGCTGCCATTGAAATTGGGTCCTCCATCAAATTCAGTCAAAGTTCAGTCACTGTATGCCTCTATTCCCATACGAATTAGACAGGTTTTGACAGCAAATGGGTCCATTACCAAATACTAAGGAAAGTAAAATCACATTCTTTCTTATAATCCTGATTTGAAGCTTTGAATCTGAGATTTAAATTGTTGAAATAACTGACAGCCATTGTGGAAATATTTTTGGCAGAGTGTAGTCGATGGATTCTGATAGATGTGGTACCAATCAATTCCTTACATTACAAACATTTGGTATGGAGGGCTTATGCCAAAAATTTCCCTCTATTTCAAAGCTATTAACACTATGATGAAAATTCACCTTGAAGTAAAATGTTCTGCAGGTGAAAAACCCACATGTAAACGAACTCATCAGCGCGAGGAATCCACTGATATGATTCACATGCCTAACACTTTTGCCCTCAATAATACTTCATCTCATACTGTTTACCAACACTTCATCCCCTAATATCTACCGACACTTTGACTTCAACTAACAGTTCAGTCCCAACATATACCAACACTTTACTAATCCTACTCTAACATATTGAATCCAAATAACCTACCCAAACATAAAATAATCTGTCCTAGCCAAAACTATGGCACAGGTACAAAATCTTGGAGCTAAAGTGTTGGCCAACTGTAGATACAGTACCACTTTCATCAAAATCTATTATCATAATACATGCATCCACTGTCTGATAAATTAGATCTAACTTACCCATTTTCCCTTCATACTATCACCTTATTCAATAATTCAGTTTTCAAAGTCAAGTTTTCAACTGTAACCGAGTTCTCTAAAACCCTACAGCAGCACTGCAGAACAAAATCCATCTATATCCTATCTAACTATAATATGGAACTAAAGCATACTTTTGTGATAATCTAGGCACATGGTGTCCAATGAACTGTAACTTAACTGAATCACGCTCTGCACCATTCAATCAATTCTATAAACATTAAAATGCAATTAAAGATCAATATCACAATATCAAAACTAGTTTTGATATATAACAAAATTTTGAATACTAAATCATTTTGCTCTACAATGATACTGTGGTGTTTAGAGACCATGCTACATTGCAGAGCATAATTTGGAACATCTAACTTACAGAACATTGTGAAATATGCTCATTGTAATGAGGATTAAGTGTATCAGGAAAACTGATGATGACTTATCTAGAAAAAAAAAAAGTGAAAAAAATCAACAAAACCAACAAAAACTTCACTTCACCTCATCTTGCAGCCAATAATTAAGATAGAAATATACATTAAAGTAGCCTACTAAAGGGGCTCACATGTTGGCTCAGTCAGTCATTTGTTTGAGAAATTCAGTGGCATTCTTGTGATGCTTAATCATGGGTGTGACTGGTACATTTCAATAAAAAAATATTGAAAAAATAAATCTGCTGCTGGGAAGGTAACATTTTCAAAGGTTCTGTTGATTTTACTGAAATCTATTATCCCCTTTTACATCAATTACTCCACATTTTCCTAGATATTCATAATCTTAACTACTGTCACCTTATCTAATGTTTAAAGAAATGTAGAACCAAAATTCAAGACCACAACTTAACTAAACTTTTGATGATCTTATATTTTCTAATTTGAAGACAAATTTCCAAGAGAAAAAAATCATAGAAAATAAGTATATTGGCACCAATGGAATCCTTACAACATGTACAATCATACTGGGTGTGGCATTCTAAAATAGCACCTGCAACTCCAACATCCAATTCATGTAGAGTGGGCAAGATTTTTGACTAGATGGAAATTGTGGTGTGATTAAAGTAAAAACGAACATTTGATAGTATGAAATGTGCACTATAAACTCACTTAAACAGTAAACTAACTGAAGGGACATCTAGGGCAACATAATGTCCTTATTTAAGTCCCTGCACTACATGCAACAATTAGAAAAGAAACAATCCTGCAGAAGGCTGACAGAAAAAATTCACCTGGCACTTATTCGGAATCTACAGATTTTTCATTCAGTTTGCACGTCAATATCCAAACCAAACGCTCCTGAAAACAAAAAATTTGCCTGCAGAGTTAAAATACCCATCTTCCTTTAATAAATTTATGCATTCACTAAATGCCACAATGCATCATAACATTCAAATCCAACAGAATCCAAGCTTTGCAAATATGGTAGACGAGTTCAGATATATATATATATAGTCTCAAAGCTTACGAGATCTGTCCTGCAGAGTCAGATTTCTATATATCCATAAACATCTAAACTCAGTTTACCTTTTATACCTGGTAAATCATGGTATACCTATGTGGAGTACACGTTTTTATAAAGAAATTTCACTCATGGTGGAACCTAGAAGACATCTAAAATGATAATATTGTCAGGTTATCTTTATGTCTTAATGCAAAATGGTCTATTACTTTTTTTCCATTCAACCACACATTTTCCCCTCTTTCATAGCCCTAACACCAATGGCTTTTCCAGTACTGAAAGATTAGATTTAAGGATAAATATGAATAAAAAGCTAAACTCTTACATCACAGATACACATTTCTTTTTTTTACTAGACCTTCACCAAAATCAATAACCAAACTTTCTTGAGAGTATTCACTAACGGTGTACAATTATTTTTATGATAACGAATCCAGTGATATCATTATCGTTGATTCTACCGTCTGCATCGCCACACCACAGGAGGAGAATCACGAGCTAGGGTAACCTCACCTTCCTATTATGAACGAGGCCATACCAACGACCACTATGTCTTAAAATACCGTGAAATAATGGTAGTTGCTTTATTTTGGATGTACAGAGAAAAGTGCTTTGAGATAAAAGTGTAATAATAACGTTAAAAATGTACGCAAATTTGGCCGTCTCCTTTTCACGATATTGCAAGTCTCCCAACAATCAAAACACCAATTTTGATCTTTTATATTGTTACACATGGTAACTTAAAAGACTTTAAATGCTTACACCATATTACCAGGAGAGAGGAAGATTACAACATATGACACACGCATATTTAACTGACACTTACGTTTTCCTTCCACTAAACGAATTCCCAATCCCACGTACTATTGACGACCTGGAAATAATTTTAAATAGACAAATCTATTAATAAACACGCACAAATCCCTGGAAGCTGAAGCTTCCCACAGTGAACGAGCAATGCACGCGTCAGAAATTTCCGTCAGAAGTCAATACTAACACCCTTGACATTTAATTTCCTAACATCAACTTTATGTTTTTTCAGCCATCTTGACAGGCCCCGCCTTCATTTCAATAGCTTTTTGGCTCGTTGTACACAAAAACTTAATGCACCGTGCATTTCTGTACCTTCCTAAGAAACATGCACCTCTTCTACAACCATAAAAAATAAAATCAACTGAGTACGGAACTAAATTTTGTAAGTAATTCCTCACCAGCTGGGCGTAGTTCATCAAAAACACTACTGCCCTCTACCGCCTACTTTAGTAAACACTCGGAAGTTCCGTTCGATAGATCCACAAGAATATTTTTCATATATAGTTTTTTATCAATTTCCACTAAATCATTTATTATATTAGAACAAATAAATATTTTTGTACCTAAATTGTGTAAAATTAACTTATAATTATCCAACAGCATGAATGGAGTTCCCATTAAAGTACTACCTGTTTTCAAGATTTTGTTGTAACCTACATTCTTCAAAAGTGACTGGTACAGTTACCCCGAACTACAGTGATTTCACAACTGTGAAAGACTACACCTCATGTATGAAATTATGATCTTGCTGTAATACTTAATTTTTTCCAGAAAGTAATAGAGCTATATGACTCATACACAAAAGGTGAAAGAGTTCACGGTAATGTTTAGTATTCCTTTCCGCGCATTAACAGGGATTTCCACAGTTGTATTCTTTAGCGTCATGATGGAATTAGAAATATACCAATACAATCTTCGCAAAATCTACCAACTATAACACTGGGTATAATAATTCTTTTTCCTGTGTATACACTTCTTTGCAGTAATGTATACATTTTCTGAACATTTCAGTGCTTTCCATAATCTCCTCCTCTTCTATCTCAATGGACTTGGGGCTATGGTATATTTCACTGTGAAAACACTTTTGAACATATTATTCAGTTCCTAGTTTTATGTTTATATTGTCCTCGACAACTCTTCCGGCTTAATGATTTAACCTGTTTAGCTGCTCAATAACCGCCATTTCACTCCTGATCAATATATGGAAAAGTTTTCGATTGCCTCCAGCCTTATCCATTATTCTATTTTCAACATTTTCCTTAGCTCTTTCTTAATCCTGTCATTGTTTCATGATGTCTTAACGCTCTTCGATTACTGTTTGGCTGGGATACATCCTGTATCTTCTCCGTCACATTGCCCAGCTACTTTACTAATTGTCATCGTTGATTGAACCACACTTCTCTCATTCTTAACCTTCCCTCTGTGTTTGAGGCTTAAGGTAACCATTTCCTACTCCATCCTTGAAAATTTCACAGAACCTTCCACCATGCCTGCTTAACTCTCAATTTCAAATTATCACAGAAATCGCAGACCAGTATAATTTCCATGATTATTTTCCTGTGTGACTCAAGTTTCATAATTCATCTTACGTTTTCATTTACCGTTATCAGTTTCTGATTGGTGTATTATATATTCTCAATATTCACGCAACTGTATGTGAAGATGAGATCTAGTAATAATGATGTATCGGTCTGTCTGATGCAAGTGTGCTTGGAGACCTGCTGGTATGGAAAATTCTGAACACACTATTGGGAGCTCGTTTCTCAATGAATCTGTCGCCACGAGACTCTAACTTTTCCCCCAACTTCTGTTTGCTTGAAATTCAACATTTTTAGTATTTGCCATCTCTGAGAAGAGCGTGTTTTATTTCTTCCTACACTATCTTGATAAGGGCCCTAAACAGAGTCTCTTCTGAGGGTTCCCTCCACCCTTCAAACTCCCTCATAAATCACAAGCTCTAAGCGGAACCTGGGGAATATCCCCCCCCCAAATAAAAAAAGAAATAAAAAAATAAGGTCTGAGGCAGTATTTCCTGCTTTCTGAAGGCTGCCGCCATATAACGGTTGGTTCAGGGGGGTCTACCCCCTTGAGCGATTACATAGGAAGGACCAACCCTGATCTGGTTTCTTCCTTCATTTGTGTCCATGTGTATTTGCTCTAATTAATTCATCTCCTTTGGAAGATTATCCATCAATAACACCACTACGTACACACTTCCTTTTTATAGTTACTCTTCCCATCATGCATTGCTTAAACATGCCTTCTACCAGTATATCCTGAAACTTAGACTGTCTAAATATGTGGGCTAATCCTCCTCCTCCGTTGTCTTCTCCTTCCTTCCTTGTTATCACATATCCCCGTGGACAGGAGATATGAAATCTGAACTCTTTAGTAAGTTTTGTCTCCACAACTATATCAAGAGGTTTTTCCTTAACCCAGTCCTTGAACTTCAGCTCTTTACCACATACTGAAAGTAATGTATATAAATGTAGACTTTTGTCTATATTACTTTCAGTCTGAAGTTTCCATCACTTAACATCTTTCACCTCTAATGAGAGGGAAGGGGCTGTTCCCGCCTCATGCCACAACTGGTGTCTCGCGCTTATAATTTTTGGCTGACCTCTTAGTTTCTTTCCTCGGTTGAGTAATTATTCTGTTGAATTCTTAATTTTATGTACAAAGTCTCCTTTCTTTAATAGCACTAGCTGAATCTGGCATTGAAGTATCTTTTAGCAATCTTTTAACGAGATATTATTTCTCCGCCCTTTACATTTTGTCTGGAATATGATTCTCTTCCAGTTCATAAATCATCATTGATTTACAGCCGTCATGACCCCTCATAAGTCTCTCTGATCTTGGTACCGCCTACTTTTCTGCTAAATCTTTTATTGAAAGTTTCTCAACCTTCGTCTCTGGCTTCCTCCGTAATTTCAGTTTTGTAAACAAATAATATTTCTGTGCACTGAACTCTTCTACACCTTCTATTTACCAGACCATAAATTTTCCTATCCATGATAGTGCACACATTCTTTCTACAGTTTCAGTTAATCTCCAGAGCGCCTCTGTTTCAGTGTTCTCAGGTCACTGTTCCTCAGCATCAGTCCTCGTGCTAAATGTTAAACAGCCAGACTTTGCTCTCTCGATCCTCTTCCCAACACGGTTACCAATAATTTTCGTGCTCTATGCTCTGAACATTTAATTCTTCTCTAAGTCTCTAGAACACAACGAATAGGTACTCATGGCCTTTCTTTTATCATTTTCATCTATTCATCCTTCTTTCGTTAGGTTACATATTTTCCGATTCTTCTCAGTTTGACTATATTTTTCAGTACCCAATTTCCTCTCCCATCTTGTGACACTTTTCATGGTCTATGATTTGATTCATCGGTGTCTTAACTCCACCTTTCAACTGTGGTGATTGTGGTACTGGTGCAGGAGAGGGAGGCAAGCGTCCTGTGGTGCTGGTGCAAAAGAGGAGTTAGCAGGTGGCACATTTGATGAGACATATTCAGACACAGGAATTGACGTCTCCGGTCTTGAATTCGTACCAAGAAGCAGTGTTTTCTTGTTCTTACATATAGAAACTAACAACAGTTGGTGCCATGGGTGATATATACTAATTCCGTCAATCTGACGATAGAGTCTGTCAACGGAACTCCTAAATGCAGCTTCTATGGTCAAAGGTTGCAGCAGATGCGTTTTCAGGTGAGAGTGGATCATGGAACTTCTTTCACACCTCCAGTTGCTCCAGATACCTTTCTTGTCTTGGTTGTGTCATTGCCAAATGTGAGAGCATGTATAGCTTTGCATAGTGACACCCTGGAGAATATATCATAGGTTTTCATCCTGTATTTTGAAATATAAAGCACTGCATGTATATGGTGATAATTTTTTTGCTAATTGTACATGAAGCCTTTAAAAAAAGTGAAATATGGCTGAAAATAAATAATGATGTTAGAGGATCATCCAGAATATGGTTAAAATTGACAAGAAAGGTAAGGCAAATCTTGCAAAAGAATCTTGTTTAGGTCTGATTTGAATGAAACCATTTAACAACTGAATAGGACCATCAACATTAAGGAAGATACAGAATAGAGATGATTGAACATCAGTACTAAGACAGATGGAGTAAACATTGTACTGTCACAAGATTTTCACGGTACTGCAATGATGACAACAACCTTGAGTTAAGGATAAAACTGTAAATTTGAGGTATACATAGGGGAACTTGATAGGTCTTATAGAGTTATTTGGCTGTAGTTGCAGTAGAGATTGAAAAGTTGAGGAGAAATTGCTACTTATTCTCATTTTCATTTTTACTCTCCCCTGAAAATGTCAAAGATTAAAGAGTAAAAACTAAAAACTTGTGGACTAATTACTATATTTCTATTATACATGTCTTTTCCAGGTTTTAGGATTAGTGTGTGGCATCATGATACACGACATTGAATCGAATGGGACAGAGTTTCAACAGCTGCCATACCATCGCATCCTTATAATGCTCTTTCTGGAACTCAATGCCCCTGAAGCCATTCTGGAGTCTATAAACCTTCCGGTATGTGAAATTAAACACTTTTTAAAGCAAGGCCGGAGGCTGCTAATTGAGAATCAAAATATTCTTGTTTTTTAAATGCATTGATTTCTTAATCTGTCATTCACTGGATACTGTACAGTGAATATTGTTTAAAACTAGGTTATAACAGTTATGTCAGATAAGTGTGAGTGAGAGAGCAAAGGGGTAGCACTTCTGATGGAGTTGTGGGAATGTATGAAAGAGTGTAAGAAAGTGAGTTTTAGATTGATATGGGTAAAAATGAAAGTAAATTATGAGAGTTAGCTGATTATTTGTGCTTGTGCACCTTGCTATGAAAGCTTCAGTGATGGTGAGAGGAGAGTGTTCTCAGAGGGGCAGAGCGAATTTATAAGCAGTTTTGATGCAAGAAGTTTGCTTTCTTTATAAACATTATTATGCATTATTCCAACTTACATGTACAGGAATTGGGAATGGAGTAATGATGTTATATTTATATTTATTTATTTTGCTTTGTCGCTGTCTCCTGCGTTAGTGAGGTAGCGCAAGGAAACAGACGAAAGAATGGCC
>JAUUDZ010465709.1:0-12025 GCA_032361705.1 Panulirus versicolor
CACTTCCATGGTTCTCTTTGCTGCTAAGTCCACTCCCAGATATCTAAAACACTTCACTTCCTCAATTTTTCTCCATTCAATCTTACATCCCAATTAACTTGTCCCTCACCCCTACTGAACCTAATAACCTTGCTCTTATTCACATTTCTCTCAACCTTCTTCTTTCACACACGAACTCTGCCTGCTTGTTGTTACACCATAAGTGAAAAGTCACCATTACCAATGCTGTATTGTTGTCAACGAAAGTAGGTACTGTTTCATCAAGAAAATCCATGATCCAAAGGAGTCCGTCATTTTTGTGCTTCTGATTGTTGTACAGTTTGCAAGAAGCAGAAATATCTTCAAGTGGTCCTGAGGTGTTTTTATATATAGAAGGTTTTTGTATATTGTAGTTTTATAAAAGAGATTTTTATAGATAAACTAATTTGTTTGGTAAATGGTTTTACTTTGATTTTCCCTGTGCTGACTTCAGCTATGTGAGAAATGAAGTCATTATAGAATTTTATTTTTTGTGCTTTAAGTGAATAAACCCTGAATTTAACTCTTAGTAACTGCTTTCCAATTTGTAGAATGTCTTGTAAACTTTTGACAAACATGTTTTTTTTGCAGATAATGCATCAGATGAAAGATGTAGATGACTGCAAATCTAAATACGAGAGGATCACCACAACTCTCCTTGAGTGGATCATAAAAAAAATCATTGAGCTTGACAGCCGAAAGTTTCCTAACTCTCTAGATGGGATTCAAAAATTATTACTTCATTTCAAGAAATATAGAACAGAGGAAAAACCACCTAAGTTAGTAGAACCTTTGTTAATGATTTTTTTTTGTTGTAAATTAAGATAGTTATTATTTTTAAAAAGAATATACTGTAATTTGATTTTGATTATACAACACCAGCTGCCCTTCTCTGAGGCACCTGCAGCTTCAAAGTTGGGCTTCAGTTAAAAGAGGGGAAATGATGGACTCATTTGGAGTGAAAAGTTCTCTGATGAGACTAGACTCCTTTTCAACATTGATGACATTACAGCCTCGCTGTTGATGACTTTTCACTAATGGTGTAACCTTATGTAGGTTGGGGTCTGGTAATACTTATGTATATATAAGTGTCTGTAGGGCCAGGTTGGGGATAGAGGGCTTTGGTTTTGCTCTAGTGTGCTTGACAGCAAGAGAGTGGATTTGAGAGTGAAGCCATTTGTAGTCTGTTCCTGGTGTTACCATGCTAACATGGGAGAATGGTGAACAAGTATGAAGTGTCCCTGGGGATAGGCATGAAAGAATACTGAACATGGTAAGGGGGGGTGGTTGGAAACCCTTACTTCCTTTTACTAGAACAAAAGCCAAATCGAGGAATGCTCATCCTTCTTGAAGGCTTGCGTTTGGGTTTGTGGATATGTGTGGATGTAACCAGGATAAGAAGGGAGAGATAGGTTACATGTTTGAGGAAAGGAACTTGGATGTTCTTGCCATGAGCAGAACAGAGTTCATGGGTAAGGGTGAAAAATAGTTTGGGAATATCTTAGGGGCAAAGTCGAGAGCTAATGAAAGGGTGGCACTTCTGCTGAAGGAGGATTTATGGGGATGTGTGAAAGAGTGTAAGGAAGTGAGCCTCTAACTGATGAGTGAAAATTAAAATGGAATATAAGAGGTGTGCAATTGTTTATGCTTATGCATGCAGAAATAAGAAGCCTGAGGGAGAGGCAAGTGTTTTGGGAGGAGGTGGGTGAGTGTTTCAGTAATTTTGATGCAAGGGATTGTGTGTAAATGAATGGTGATTGGCAAGTAAGAGTGGATGATATGGCAATTAAGGGTACAATTGGTGGGTGTGAGTTAACTAGTGTTCTGAATAAAAGTAGTGAACCCTTGTGTGCCAAAAATGGACTGGTGATTGGGAATGCCTGGTTTCAGAAGAGTGACATATGTAAGCTTTTTTTTTCCACACGACCTGGTCCAGCCCATTGACAGCATGCTGACACTTGTAATATACCTCCCTGGCCAGTGACTGCCTTCCAGCTACTTCCTCCAAGTTCTCTCCATTCAAACCCATACTCCAATCATTCGATCTCTCATCTGCTGAACCTAATACCCTTGTTTTTATTTGCATTTACTCTCAACTTCCTCCTTTCACATGCACTCCAAAACTCAGCAACATCTGCAGTTTCTCGCTTAAATGACTTGCCTACTAGGCCCTTGCATCCTAGACAGACTACAGACCTGCTTTGCACTCCAAAACCTTTGCATTCACCTTCCTTGCCACTCTATCCATAAACAATTGATTAAATAAAGTTATTGGACAAAAACTGATACAGTGTTACATCATTTACATGGTACAACAGTATATCAGCTCATGCTCAGTAAGGTGCATGAACATAGTCAAAAGATTGTCGCAACCACCCAGTATGGGTGTTAATTGTTAAAGTGATCACAGTAATACAGAATGCACAAGACAAGATACATCAGCACTTGAGAAAGAGAATGTATAAAACAAGGATTTCACATAGGATTAAGGAACCTAGGATAATTATTGTTAAAGTGGTCAGTTATAATGACATCATGTCCCCCCCTGCCACAATCCTTCTTGGAACCACTCATCTTCCTCTTTTTCCCTTTGCACACATGCCATGTCCCCTCAATATATATATAATGTATTTTTGAAAGGCTTTATGGATTATTTTGACCTATGTCTTTGAAGATATGTCTCGAGAAGACATAGTATTGGGTTAATTGGAGAATTGCAGTATGTTTTACTGTACAATAATATCTTGCTGTGTACCTTCTGGGTTGAAAGGTGTGTTTGGCACTGGGGCATTTGACTTTTTACCTCTCATATCTAAAAGTCAGTGGAGTATTGTGAAGGTCAGATAGTTTTCTTTTGTGTAGCTTTCTTAGAAAGAAACTGGAAGAGTTTTTAAAAAACCTTATAAGTGATTGATTACTTAGGTGGAGAGGGACAAGCCTCCATTATTACTATATAGCTAGATAGAATTGATAGTTGCATTCATTTTTGGTTAGGGAATTGCAAATAAGATATTAGCCTGTTAATTTTTTTTCAGATACAAAGAAAGAAGTGAAATAGAAGCTCTCTTCTTCTCAATTAATGCTAGCCTTAAAGCGCTAAATCAGCCTGCATACATACCTAAAGATGGGCAATTGATCCATGACATTGAGCGTGAATGGAACAACTTGGAAAAGGCTGAGCATCGCCGGGAAGTGGCCCTGAGGGATGAACTACTGAGGCAGGAGAGACTTGAACAACTTGCCTATAAGTTTGATAAAAAGGTGCAGCAATGTAATTAATGTACATTTATTGAAGTGTCCCTTAAGAATGAAGATATGGTGAATGTTTTTCTTGTGTAGTAGGTTGATATTTCTTTAAGTATCGTGATTTTCCTATTTTTTCAATGCTGTTTAAGAATTTTTCTTTTAAACACCATTTTTAATTGTGAATTATCAGAATTCATCTGGTTATTTTTAATTGAGATTGATTTAGTGAAATTTTATCAGTCTGATTAGGAATTCCTGGATGTAAATGGACACCAGGCAGTAACACACCCAAGGTTTTTGGTGCATGTCAAACATAACCCATTTCCACTCTTAGTATTTTGCCTTTCACCAGCTACATCTTGAACTGTATTTCAAGAGTTTGGTCTGATGTATTTGCACATATTTGCATCAAAGATGGTGATATTTCATCAGGACCATGAACCTTGTATGGGTAAAGACCTTTTAGTAATGTTAATGTTTTTTCTGATATCTCGGTGTTAACCTCTTGCTACTAAAAATCACTTTTTTTTTAGTAAAGATGAAGATTTTTTTTTCTATGAAAATGTCTGATGTGATCATAAATACCTAGTTTTTCCAGCTGGTTCATCTATATTTGTAATTATCAAACAGAATATTTTCATATGTGTTGTCACACTCACATTCCTGTGAAATTATTCATTCAGCCTGCAGTTTGGTGGGTGAGCAAAGACTATAGTCCTGATTGCAAGAAACATGAAGAAGAGATTTTAATTGATACAATGTGTTTTGTTTATTTTTTGGCTTATCACTGTAAATCCACATTAGGCAGTTGTTATTGAAATGTAGTTTTGCTCATATATGAAAAGAATGTTATGTTTGTAGAGAACAACTGTATTATAGCAAAATTTTGTCATAGGTTTACCAACCCTGCTATGTGAAATCATTTCCTCTGTTTTCATCATTAATTTTTTTCTCCATTTTTCTCCAGAGCGTTCTTCGTAAGGGGTATCTAGAGGAAATGATTCAGGTGCTGAGTGATCCGCGCTATGGTAGCAACTTAGCACAAGTGGAAGCTACAATAAAAAAACACGAGGCCATTAGTGCTGATATCTTAGCTCGAGTATGTTGTTCTGTAATTTTTTGAGAAATTATGCTCTTGCCAGACTTCAAAAGCACTGTCATTTTCCTTTTAAAAATGGGTACATGGAGCGTTATGGGTTGTCCAGTGCACAAAATTTTGGTTTTAGATAATTAGAATATTGTACATTTTATATTAATTTTGAATTACAGAATTTTGCATGATATAGCATGCTTGAAAGTCAGCCTTGTGGGATTATTACAGAAGCTAGGGATCTTTCATATGCAGATCACTGATAAAGTTTTAGAAGTGGTTGTGTGTGTAAATGGAATGTATTAGAGTAAGTGTGCCATTAACAATGATCATGGTTGGATAGAGCATTGTGATTGCTACTGAAAGTAAAGTTTGTAAATATATTTCTCTCTCCCTCTCTCTCAAATTGTATATTAGAGCTAGACAAATGTATGAGTTAGAAGGGAGGAGGGTGAGGGGTTTTCTGTAAAGGGGGGACATCATTGAAGATGTGGGTTGTCACTGTGGTGTTTCATCTGTTTATAAACAAGAAGGTGAGAAAGAGTGAATACAAGGTTCTTAGAGTGAAGGTAAGCCAATGGCATACTAGGGGAGGGGTAAATGGGAGTTACTGCTTGCAGATGACAGCCCTAATGGCACACTCATGAAATATACTCCAGAAACTGGTGGTCGATTTAGGAGTGTGTGTTAAAGGAGAAAGTTGAATGAATGTGAACAAAAGTAAGTTAGCAAGATCCAGCAGGGAGATAAAACATGATAGTTTCAGAGTAAGTCTGAATGGAAAGGACCTGAAGGAAGTCGAGTACTTTGGAGTGGATGTAGTAGTGGAGACTAAAATGGGTCTGGATTGAAGAGTGGGCTAAGGTCCTGGTTTATTGAGGAATGTATAGGAGGAGAGGTTATTTTCTTTTTTAGGGCAAAGATGGGTATATTTGAAGGTGTAGTTGTTCCCGTGGTGTTGTATGGATGAGAGTCATGGGCCATAGATGCAAAAGAATAGAAGAGGTTGGATGTGTTGGAAATGAAATGCCTGAATACAGAAAGTTGTATTAGGAGAGTTGATCATGTAAAGAATGACAGTATAAGAAAGGGATTCTGAAACAGTGCTTTGTACTTGACAGCCAGAGATTGGATATGTGTGAAAGAGGTCATTTCTTTGTGTGTTCCTGGTGCCACCTTTCTAACATGGGAAATGGCATACATATAAAGAGAAAAATTTGATAGAAAGAGAGAGGGAGACAAACTGACAGATAGATCTGATGTCTTTTAATGATCTAAGTATGTTTACCATTCAACAGCAAGAGAGGTTTGAAGATTTAACGAAGATGGCTGATGAATTAGATGTTGAAAATTATCATGGGAAAGTAGCTATTCGTAAGAAAGAAAAAGATATCTTAAAAATGTGGACTGAGCTCTTGGATCTTCTAAACAAACACAAACTTCATCTTCAAAACTGCTGTATTCTAGTTGCTGTTATGAGGGAAGTGGACACCATTACAGCATCCATTAAAGAATTGGAAGTGAGTTGATTGCCTTTTTTAACTCAGAATTTTCTTGATTGATGTTATATACTTGAATCAGTCCAATATCAGTAATATGTTTTAATAATGTTGCAGTGATCTTGTTCCACTATAGCATTGCTATCATGTTTAGATTGTCATCCAAAAATCTACAGCCCATTATATGAATTAATATTTTTTCCAAGGCAAACTTTTGTTCTGAGGATGTTGGTCGACACTTGCTTGCAGTAGAGGATCTGCTCCAAAAGCATTCCTTAATGGAGTCTCAGGTACATT
The DNA here is from genome assembly GCA_032361705.1 of Panulirus versicolor. Lineage (NCBI taxonomy): Eukaryota > Metazoa > Arthropoda > Malacostraca > Decapoda > Palinuridae > Panulirus > Panulirus versicolor. The sequence goes on from JAUUDZ010465709.1 coordinate 6,151, forward strand.
CAATGGGTGAGACAATTAAGCGATTGAACAAGCAGGGTGAGGCCTCAATTAACTCCTTACATAAAGATGCCCCACTACTTCAAAAAAGACTACAAGAGCTTAATCAAGGACACCAAGCACTTCTAAAGAAGGCAGCAGAACGACGCTTGAAGCTGGAAGAGGCCCGAGATCTGTTCCAATTTGAAGTTGATATGGAAGAAGAGGAAGCTTGGGTCATTGAGAAGCAGAGGATTTGTCAAGCAGGGGTAACAGCAAAAGATATTAGAGCTGTACTTTCTCTCCAGCAAAAACATAAGGTATGAAGGTTTAAATTATGCATTTAATATGATATGTTGGATTTACTTGTCATAATAATGAATAGACTTTTCGAATTTACATTGAATTAGTCATGGTTCATGGACATCTTTTATTGATACTTTTGCTGCCCTCCTTTGAATGCGAGAGTGTACATAAAAGAAAAGCAATGAAGATAGATAAATGAGAGCTGTTTTATCATTTGTATGTCTCGAATTTTGGAAAATCCCTCCAAAGTATATGTAGAAATTAATTATGGTAAATTTGGTACTCTTTTTCTTTGTCAGAGAAAATAATTGCATTTATATGAAAATATAGTTTTTCTTGCCATAGGAGCAGTCATCAGACATGAATCAGAAAGTTTTGAAGCAGTGAGATTCATTGCACTTCATGTGCTTGTCCCTTACTTGAATTTAGTTTGGACTTGTAGTATAATGTTTTGCTTGATTTCTTTTCTGTTCAATTCTGTGCTCATAGCCTTTTCAGTAACTTCCTACTGGTGTCAGAAAAAGCTTAATCTCGATTTCCCATTGAGGTGGATGTATATTGTACATCAGTCCTCACCACTTTCTCCAGTGACCTTTAAGTTGTAAGCTGAGTGAGTGTTTTTGCCTTGCACATTTTCTTATACATATCCTGTCAGTAAAACTTATAAGTTGCAATATCCACTTATAAATGTATGTGCTTAGGACTGTATGAATACACAGCTTTTAGCCAGACCATAACCTCTTCTTGCAACAAACTCTGTTTGTACATATCCAGTTTTCAGCAATTTTGAAGATGAAATAGTTATTGAACTGTTACATATTAATGCCTGGAAGGATTTCTCTTCTTTTTACACATATTGTAGCATTCCTCGCAGATATAGAAGTAAATGTAACAGATTTTTGATATTACGAAAGCAGCTACAACTTGTGTGGAGATATTTTATAGCAATAGAATAGATTATGAATTGAGTAGGATGACAAGGTTAAATGCAAGGAGATGAGTGATCTGTTTGCAATATTAGGTTGGAATGATGTTTTTAAGGAGACTGATGTCAACACACAGTATAACAATGTTCTCTTGAGAAAATATGGGATATAGGTAAAGGACATATGAAGTGGTCAGAGGAAGACAGGAAAAGTCTGTGGGGCTTGGCTTTGGATAGGGGATCTTTGTTTTTTTGTTGTACTAAACATTACAGCTAGAGTGTGGATGTGAGCAAATTAGGCTGTTTTTCATCCGAGCCCAGCAGTCATCGTAGGAAACTACAAGCGAGTATGATAGAAAGAATAATACATTTTTTCTTGATTGTTATTTTCTGTTGCAGCAAGATAACACTAGGAAGAGCTGAACAACAGCCTCATTTGTACACATCCATTATCTTGCTGTCATTTATAGTAGTGTTGATAATGGAGCAACAGATCAGTGAAGAAGATATATGTGTCATAAGTGGAGGGGGACATGGAGAAGGGGAGACTGAATTGGAGTGAAAAAGATTTTGAGTACATGCATGAAGATGAAAGAAGTTCGCAGGATATTATGAATTGGAGTAATGTGGTATACAGGGGCCAAATATGGTGTAAGTGGATTGAGCCAAGGCATATGCAGCAGCCTGGGGAAACCATTGAAAGGTCTGTGGGGCCTCGTTGTGGATAGGGGGCTGTGGTTTTGTGCATTGCAGATGACAGAGAAAGGATGTGAGCAAATGAGGCCTTTTTTCCCTGTTCCTGGCACTTACCATGCAGAGAGCAGCATACAGTTATGAAATAAAGAAGGAAAAGAAAAAATTGTATTGTGATTACTACAGATTTTCAATGAAACATATAACTGAAATAAAAAGTAACATCTGATAGATTATACTAGACTGGAAAAGCCTTGAGTAAAATTTCATGGGAAGGATTCTTGTATGAGATAGTCTTTTCTGGTGTTAGTATCAAAATTAGCAACTGGAGAAAAGAAGGCTAACAGAAAATATTCTTTTATTGAATACTGAAAAGTGAATTCTTGAGTAACTGGTGGACTCAGTCCGTGGCCCAGTTACTTTCATGAAAGTAAATGAATAAGCATTAGGTCTGACCACCAAAACTGAAGGAATAATTACCAAAAATGATTTTAAAAGTAGACAAAGTGACCTACAATTTCTCTTCTTTGGCAATATGTAACAGCATATTTAGAATTGTTATGTAAATCCAGTTAGTGCAGGAGAATGTCAGCATGCCATTATATTCTTAGACCTAACCTTTATTAGTTTACTCATTCTGTTGTTACTAAAACCATCAACATTATGATTATGAATTATGTGAGAGAGGCATGCAAGAACAGGGATACATTGAGAGACTTTTGCTGTGATTATTTCCTTGATGGGAGTTCCCTATGGGAACCGGCATCAGAGATGTAGATTGATAGATAAAATTTATGAATAAGTAAGGATTTGATCACACACTCAGGTAGTACAGTAGATTACTTTATTGGTCTTTATCGCACATCTTTGAATGTCAAGTACTTAGCTGCATGAGAAAAGTTTGTATGAAAGTTCTTCTTTTGAATACTCTACTTTTGAGTTACTTTTGCTGATGGATTTTGGAATTGAATTTAAGAATAGCATAATGTTGTTTCAAGATAGGTATATTGATGTACAGTACTGAAAATGTAATGCAGAATAACTATGAAGTACTGCACATATTTTTTGTATATACTAGGTATGGTATTTTGAGAAATGGTATTGGTGATTGATGGTACTTTTGTGGATTGGTGATGCACACAGTAAAGCATTATTAATGTCCAGTCTTCTGTATACTATGTAGTTCAGTTATTGTTTTAAGAAACCTGTAGCAGTGCATTTGCTTTGAACTCCTTTCATGCTTACTTTTTACCTGAGTATGCTTGTGAGTAAAGGTGAATTTCATAAATTTGGGGAAAGCAGTGTTCAATTTATCACTAATGGTTCCTTCTACTTGACCTTGCTAACCCTGGTGCCTCTCGCACTAATACAAACCTACCTTCGGCACCAGGAATCTGCATCCCTTAAGGTAAAGTCCTGTAACTTTGCTTGTTTGTGCAGTTTTGGAGATTTTGCACCTTTTTGTGTTGAGATGAACTTGCACTATCTTTTTGGGTGAGTTAGCTGGGAGGATATTAGATGTGGCTGGGTAAGATTTCTTGAATACTTGCATCTTATGAAGTGAAAAATGTATATAATGTTTGTTACTAGAACCACTGAACAGTTGAGGATGGCAGCAGTTATCTTTACTTGACACAAATAGACATTATTATTTTACCATAATTCGCATGATATTGATGTGTGAATCCATAGGTGACTCAGATTCTTGTTGGTTTTTAAGTCATGGCTATTTCTATTATGGATTTTTCTGTTATTCATGTTAGTAAGTACATATAGTTTGGACTTAAAGGTGATAATATAATGGAAGCAGAAGAGAGCTATAGGGTGGGCGGACAGGCTTGTTGTGGGTGGATTAAGGAATGTGTGCATAGAAAGGTTACTGTAATTAAGGGCAAAGATATGGATGTTTGATATGTAAGTCCCTCTGGTGCTGTATGAATGCAAGGCTTGGGCCTTAGACAAAAACATCATTGGATGTGTATTATGGGAAGGTGGTTAACATCACTGATTTTCCATTTATGTTTCTAGGGGTTAGTCTGTGGAATTAACCTGCCTCATATGAAGGTTAATGATGAGTAGGGGCCAGTTGGTAATTCCAGGTTAATTTCATATCTCAGATGTTCAGAGATGAGATGCTCATTTTTTCAGAATCTCTGACTTTGGCAGTGATATACATGGATAAAAAAGGATAGATATTCTCACTGAAGAAATATATTTGATTTACTGGAATAAGTGGTATAATGGTGATAAGAAATTTTTTTTCATCTAGCTTGCTTTGCCATAGTTAAGCATTATACATGAGCATCGTGGCTTACCATGGGTTTTGTTTGCTTCATTACTTTTTTTTTTTCTTTTGCCAGAATGTCATATAAGTGTAAAACCTTAAGTGATCTGAAATGGGCTATAGATAGGGTTGTACAGAGGAGGGTTGATGTGTTGGAAATGAAATGTTTGAGGATAATATGTGGTGTGAGGTGGTTTGATTAAGTAATTATAGGGTAAGAGAGATGTGTGGAAATAAGAAGAGTGTGGTTGAGAGAGCAGAAGAGCATGTGCTGAATTGGTTTGGACATATGGAGAGAATGAGTGAGGAAAGATTGACAAAAAGGATATATGTGTCTGAGATGGAGGGGAAAAGGAGAAGCAGGAGATGAGATTGGAGGTGGAAGGGTAGCGCGAAAAAGATTTTGAGTAATCGGGACCGGAACATACAGGAGGGTGAGAGGAGTGCCAGGAATAGAGTGAATTGGAACTATGTGGTATACCGGGGTCAATGTGCTGTCTATGGATTGAACCAGGGCATCTGAAGCATCTGAGATAAACCATGGAAAGGTCTGTGGGGCCTGGATGTGAATAGGGAGCTGTGGTTTCAGTGCATTGCACATGACAGCTGGAGACTTGAGTGTATACGAATGTGGCCTTTTTGTCTGTTTTTGTGGTGCTACCTCACTTGGGGGGCAGTAATGATGCTGCTTCTTGTGGGTTGGGGTAGCGACAGGAATGGATGAAAGCAAGCAAGTATGAATATATACGTGTATATATGTGTATGTATATGTTAGTATGTATATGTATGTATATGTGCATGTATGGGCATTCATGTATATATATATATATATGTGTGTATATGAGTGGATGGGCCATTCTTCATCTGTTTCCACTCATTATCTTAATTGCATCAGTAATGAATCTCCCTTTCCCAGGCTTTAGAAGATGAGATGCGGGCCCGACGTCCCAAGTCAGAGGAAATCATGAGATCTGGAGAGGCACTATTCAAGGCTGGCCATCCAGATGCTAAGGCTATTGGTGAACGCATTGCTGCTCTGAAGGATAAGTGGAGACGTTTGGAGCAGTATGCCACTGAGAAGAGAAAACACTTGGAAGGTGCTGCAGAGGCTTGCTTGGTAAATGCTCTTAATATGATATTAGTTTTCAGGTTCATGTCAGGGAAGCACCTGTGGAGTCTTCTCTGAACTTTTGGTCACCAATTATATTGTATGCTAATATCATTAAGAATCCATAAGTATTGCTAGAAAATGCTTGAAATGTTTGTTGAAGAATTCTTCATGCTGGTCTTATGTAAGTGAAATAGTCATGAAGTAAAATGAAATTCAGAACAACAGATTTTACAGGTATGCATAGATTTAAAAAGAAATGGGATGGCCATAGAGTAGACTGCTTGACTTTAGCCCAGGAAAGATTCCCATGGGTGTCAGGGCTAAATGATCCGCAGCCTTTGTTAATAGATTTCTGTATTTTTAAAAGTTTACTGTTTGAGGTTTGAGCTGAAAATATTTGTGATAGATATAAAACACACACACAGGTAAGCAGTAGGTGCACACAAGGACGTACAAACACCTACATATTCTGAGCATATTTTTTTCTATCTTTATTTATTTTTATTATACATTGTCGCTGTCTCCCGCATTAGCAAGGTAGCGCAAGGAAACAGACGAAAGAATGGCCCAACCCACCCAC
>JAUUDZ010465720.1:0-23242 GCA_032361705.1 Panulirus versicolor
ATGTATATCTCTCTTTTTAAACCAGGTATTCCCAATCACCAGTCCTTTTTCAGCACATAAATCCACAAGCTCTTCACCATTTCCATTTACAACACTGAACACCTGTGGTTTCGGTGCATTACACATGACAGTGAGAGACTGAGTGTGAAGAAATGTGGCCTTTTTTGTCTGTCATCCTAGCCTTACCTTGTTGAAGCAGGGGATAGTGATGCTGTTTCCTGTAGGGCAGGGTAGTGCCAGGAATGGGTGAAGGCAAGCATGAATATATATTTATGTATTTATTATACATAATCACTGTTTCCTGTGTCAGCACAGTCTTGAAATAGAAGTCACTGTAATAGTGGGTGTGTTTATTCAGTACTGCAAAGCCTCAGCTTAACGGACCCCAATATAACAGATTTACCTAACAGACAGATAATAGTACAATACTTTGATTGATGATAATTAAGAAAGAGTCCCAAAGGTGCAACATGTGCATTTCATTTCACTTTTGCTTTTGGTAGCTTGGAGTGGACTCGCTTTGTTTTCATCTCAGTCTGCCTCACGCTATTGTGCGGTCAGGATGTATCTAGAGTGCTTCTGTTATTTCAGAATTCTGACTTTTTGTTTATTTAATGATTTTGCTCTCCTTACTGTTCAAAATGGCATCAAGTGATCATAAGAGGTGCAATTAAAGCAGGTAGTCCATCCTTACTTTATTGTAAAGAAGTATCCTTTCACATTTGAGGAGTGGTATCACCTTATCTCAGTCTGACTCCTGCCTCCAACTGCCCACTGAGCATTCCATCGCTGCTGGGTGCCCGCTACCCACTCTTGTACTGCATGCTGAACCCTAAATCCTCTTATGACATTTTGGTAACTAGATATGACATTTTGTTATGACAAAAACAAAACAAAAAGCAAGAAACAGAGAAAAAGAATGAACTTTGAAATTCGACAAGGCATAAGGCAAATATATACACACATCACTGCTCGGCAATAGTACACTTCCTTTACATGTAAGCAGAAAAAAATTACATAAATTAGTGTGCTCACCCTTCACAGGAGCCACCACAAACAACCTTGCAAGTGTGCGAGGGGGTGTCTCATACAGTTAGCGTGCTGACAGAGGCTGGGTGTCACCACAACTGTGGGTGAAGCTGCTGTTGGTGGGTACTCCCCTCTGTGGGTCAAGGGGATCAGTGATTCCCAGGGTCATAGGTGATGTCGGTTTTGCAAAGACAGGCAGCCACTGTCATCCAGCTTCACTGAGTACTGTCTATACGGCTTCACCTCCACTACCACTTCAACCAGTCCTACACCTTCGAAGTGACGTACTGCACGCAGACAGGTGTGCCCACATACAGCTGGGGACGCTCTGCATGAGACCCTGGCTCTTTGCTATGTCCCACTCCCTGTTTTGCAGAGCAGTCCTCCATCGCTGGTTTATCAGATGATGATGCTGGTGTGCTGGGACACTGCTTCTGTCTTGCAACTGTCTTCTTGCTGCCAGTTTTGTGGGTGTTGTAACCCCCTCTCTTAGGGGAAGTGTTGAAATATTGGAGCATAGCCTGAGTTGCTTTGCTGTTGTGGAGGCTACCTCCAACACCTGTGTTCCCCTCAGTACCTACTTGGCTACCTTTACTGCTTCTTTAGCACATCCATTGTACTTAGGAAGTGTGCTGAGGAGATGCAGTCCATGATTCCCCATTTTTTGCAGAAAGCTTCTATCTCCTCTCTGTCTATATTGGTTCCTCCATCTGAGGCGATTTCCTTGGGTGCGCCCCATCTCCCGAAGAAGGCGAGCAGCCTTGTGATAAAGTGGTGTTTTCTTGTGTAGGTTCATATTCTACTCTGCACCTTGCTAGAAGTGCAATGAAAGGAGGTAGTTTGTCCGTCCTTTATTATAAAGAAGGCTCCTTTCACAGGAGAGGGGTGGCATCACCTTTATCTCAATTTGACTCTTGCCTCTAACTGACTGCCTGGCGAGCATTCCCACACTGCTGGATGCCTGGTGCCTAACTATGTACCAAACACTAAACCCTACAACCCTTGAGAGCTTTTGGTAGCTACATGTGATATTTTGCTACGACAAAAACAAAAACAAAACTAAAAACAATAAAACCACTCTTCACAGGAGCCAACACAAACATAATCTTGCAAGTGTGAAGGGTGAAGTCTCACACAGAAGCCATTGCCATCTGAGGCTGGGTGTTTCCATAAGTTGGGGTGAAAGCACTGTCGATAGGGTATTCCCATGACCCATGGGTGTTGTAGGGATCGGCAAAACCCAGGGGTGTAGGTGACGTTGGTTTCACAAAGACAGGTGGCCAATTACGTCCAGCTTCACTGGCTATTGTCTATGTGGCTTTACCTCCACTACCATGCCCAACCTGTCCCATACCTTCAAAGCGATGTGCAGCACACAGACAGGTGCCCATGGACAGCTGGGGGAGCATAACAGAGTCATCTGCTTGGCCACCCTGCATGCGAGCCTAGCTCTCTGCTATGGCCTGTTTCTTGTTTTGCAGTGCAGTTCTCCATTGCCAGATTTATCAGGTAAGCCCTCTGGAAACGCTGCACTAGCGGTGCCCTTTGCCGGTGGCCTGTTAAAACTTTCATCTAAACTTTTAGTCACCTTCCTTTCATACTCCTTGCATTCTTATTAATCTTCTCTCTTGCAAATACTTTTACCTCTCCATTCTTCCTTAGCCCACACCTCCACTTCTCCCTGATCCTCACCTCCACAAGAACTGCAAAATGGTCAAAAACTCAAAAAAATCTCACTACTCCAGCATCCAGCACAGCCTTTATTAACTGTTCATCCACTGCCACAGATTCAATGAAATCCTTTATTCTCCTCTTCCATTATTTCTCAAGTGTATATATATGCATGTCATCTTGTGCTAAAAAAAAAGGTGTTTGCAAGGAATAAAACCCTCTCAGCACAAGTACACAGATAACTTCCATCTCATCAACTCCTTGCACTCCCAATTTACCAACTATTTCCCCAATTTCATCACATCCAACCTTTGCACTCACACCACCCATTGCAACCACCTTTCTCAAACTCATTTATAGTCATTCAAATTTTTCCATAAAAACCTTCATTTCATCTTTACCTTGCATGATGTTCATATTCACTGGCACACATACATACACATACACATGTATACATCACAGTGTTAATAATTTCATTCACTCACTTATCTTGATCCATTCCATCCATGCTCTGTAACACTTGCCCATACTCTAGAAGACACTGCAATTGCACATCCTTCTTTCTCTCTTCCTTGATAATTTTCATTCATTCCCATCCACAACACATCTATGTCCTTCCACAACTTGCATTCATTTCTATTTTCACTCCATTCAACCTATGTTTCCCCAATCACCAGCACATCAAAACAATAACTTTTAAATTTCTCCACAAGCTCCTTCCTTTTACTTTCACTGGTCATCACATTATCATTCACAGTTTTCACCCTCATTTGCTCATTCCTTTAACTCCTTGGCATAACTGGTGGACTCAAGTGCTGCTTCTTAGCCTTTAGTGCCTCCCGCTTGACAGACCACTGGTAGAAGGCAACTACAGGGCAGTGTTTCCCATGGGCAGCAGGGCTATCAGATTATCCAAAAAAACTAAAATTTCAGTACACCTTATGTGTTTCTAAACCATAAAAATCACTGACTTGATGAAGTTGGACAACACACTGCAATGATGGTGACACCTTGCCTAACTCACAAAAAAATTACATCAAAGCACTTGCTTTGAGTGAGCAATGCAAACAGAAATTACGAATTTCATCACATATTTTAATCATAATAAAGCCTAATGAAACACCTGAAAAGAGAATGAATCTGTGTGTGCATCTATAAAATATGAGTTACATTATACTTACTACAACTTTCTTCTTAAATTCAGATTTTTGAGTCTCCAATTTCATGAGTGTTGTGGTGAATGAATTAGCTTTATCAGGAGGAAGTTCAATTCCATTAAGTCGTGCTTCAAGAAGAAATTTACGTACAACTCGCCTCTGTGTCTCATCCAAATTAGCATTTGTAACATACAGTTCCTGTAAGGAAAAATTAAGCATTGCTCTTTACATCTGTGTTCAGTTCTAGCATAAAAAATTCTGACTTATGGAGAAATTTACATACAACTCGCCTCTGTGTTTAATCCAAATTAGCATTTGTAACATAGAGTTCCTGTAAGGAAAAATTAGGCATTACTCTACATCTGTGCTCACTTCTAGCATAAAAGAATCTGACTTATAGAGTGAGACAATTTATCATAGACTCATTAATAAGAGAATAAACAGGTTGTCTTTTATGGAAACTGAATCAATGGAAATTTGGAAGCTGAGGATGTAGTGGTGGATGATACACCAATGAAGGTCACATGGTAGCTGAAATGATATGAAAAATGTACCCTGGTGATATGGAATAATATGCAGAGACAGCATTGAAGGTGACTTGGTAGGTGAAAAAACACAGAGAAAGCATTTGGTGATTTGAAATAGTATGTATTACACCAATGGACAAAGGCAGTTACTGTTCCCCTGAAGAAAAAAAAGTTAAAGTGAATGAAACACTTACAGAGGACTAAGTCAATGTGTCGCTACCCTGTAACTAAATATGTAAAGGAATTACTGATGTTGTCAATTCACCTGCATTACATTATACTGAGTAAAAAGTCACATTGGGCATTTATAATACTAGGACTACAGTCTCATCACAGAACTTCTCATTCCAAATAATTCAATCATTTACTGCTACGAGAAGCAGTAAAACCTTAGAGCTGCAGAAGCTCCTGGAATAATCACAAATAGATGAAATAAGAAAATTACTGAACTCCTTAACCCCTCACTGTTCCAGGCATCTCATGACATGCTCAAGCAACTGGTTCTCACTGCTCCATGTCTATCTATATCTCTGATGCCCGTCCCATCAAGGGGTGGCCATGGCAAAAGAGTCTCCATATCCCTGTTCTTAGATGCCCCCCTGGTCTTCCTCTAACACCAACCCCCTTCATTGTACTATCATACATTCTCCTTGTAAATTCCCAATCTTGCATTCTTTCCACAAGCCCAAACCATCTCAAAGTATTATGTTTCACCCATTCTACCACTTATCAATTCATTCACTTTCCACTCCCATCCATACCACATCTCTCATACACACCTTTAATTAATTCTTCATTTCATCTAGTCACACCACATGCCCTTCTCAAATAGCTCACTTTCACAGCCTGGATTCTTGACCTCTGTGACTCATTCCACATCCATGTTTCAGCTGCATAGGTCAGGGATGGAAGGACTATCCAGTCCCTCAATCCTCTCTTCACTTCCATACTTACACCTCTACCCTATATCATTCTATTAAGGGACCCAATAAGTCTTCTACCCTGTACCAGTCTCTCCCTTATCTCTTCTTCCATTTCACCAAATTTACCCAAAACAGCTCCCAGATACTTAAATTCCCTCATGTCTTGGGGTAAAATTAATGGTTAGTGTAAAGGTATGATATAAGGATGGGGTAACACTGCTCCTGAAAGAGGAGTTGGGGGAATGTGTCAAAAAATGTAGGGAAATGAGACCCATACTGATGTGGGTAAAAACAAAAGTGGATTATGAAAGGTGGGTGATTATTGCTTTTGCATCTGGGCATAACAAGACTGAAGAAGAAAGGAGAACGTTTCAGGAGGGCTGAGTGTGCTTGCAGTTAAGATGTGAAATACTGAATATCAGTGATGGGTGATTCAAATGCAAGTCAGTATTGCGGCAGTTAACTGGAGGGCAAGGAGAATTCAGTGATTTGACAGGAAATGGTGAAAAGTTTGTGAAGTAGTGTTCTGAAAAAGGAATGGTGACTGGGAATACCCAGTTTAAAAAGAGGGACATACATAAATATACTTCAGTGGATAGGGAATATGGTAAGGAGGTATTACTGGATTACATACTAATTGACAGACACACCCAAAAAAGATTTTCGGATGTGAATGTGCTGAGAGGGGCAACTGGTAGGATATCTGGTCATTACTTGGTGAATAATTTCAATATACAAACTACTACTATGTTTGAAGATATGAACAAGTGTGTATATTTACATGATATACAAAATTATCAAGTACATATTCTAAGAACTTGTATCTCCATGATTCCCAATCAACAACAAAATCGAAAAACAGCCCATCTATCTCTTTAAGAGAGGAATTTTTTAAACTCTCTGGCAAACATTTCACTTACAAAACATTCATCATATTCTTAAACTTTCAGTAAAAGTTAAATGTCACCTTCTGAAAATTTCTTCTTCCCCTTACTGTAAGCTGATTTCATGCTTTCTAATTTCTTTACACTATTGCTGGCTGACCTAATGACCTGGCCCATCATCTTATCTTTCTCCAATGCCTTGAAGTTTTCAAGTATATCACAATGAAATGCTTATCTCTTTCAGTCAGCTTCTAAAGAATCCCAAATAAGTCACCTTTCTATCTTCTGTTCAAAACATCTTCCAAGAAATCTGAACATATATTGTTCATTAATGGTGCTGCCAAATGCCTAAAGAGTTCATGTAAATAAATAAAGGGATGAAAATAAAAGCAACACCGGAGGAATACTATGGAGTTTGAAAAAGTATGGTAGATGATAAAACCACATTGTGAATGTGAACTAAATAAATGAAAAAGGGACAAACATTACTTGCCTGTAAATATATCTGCTTGAAGATGCTCAGGACACACAAAGTGCTCTGCCTTAGTTCTTCTCCCTCTGATGTGCTTAAATGCTGCCTCAACTCACAGAACTTTCCTGATATAAGGCACAAGTCCTTCACTAGACTCTCAAAATGCTGCAACAACAAAAAATAATTCTTAAATTATGCTTGTATATTTTCCTCAATAAAGTTTAACAAATTTCAGTAAAAATGACTAGAGTTCAATAATAAGCAATGAGTATGTGATAATGTTTCTGAGCAAAACATCCAATCTCAACAGAACTGACACCTCAATTACCTAAAGTATAAATATGGGATGCATTAAGGTAAATGTGTAATGATGAAAGTCATAGCTTCACCTCAAGTCACTATGTCCCACATTCATCACTTTGCATTTGAGTAAGTATAATTTCATCAAACATTTAACTAAACAAATATGGGATCTGTGCAGGTCTCCTTGTGGGCTATTGCAATCCTGGCCAATCCTTCATTTTCCCTATCTTAAGCATCATCCATAAACATATTCTGGTATAATTTGAGCTACATTTGCAGGTCATTCCAACACACCAAAAGTAGCAGTAACCCCAGAAATGAATACTTTGGGACACGACTGGAAACATTAATCCAAAATGAAAAGGCACCTCTGAGGTGGGTTCTGTGTTTCCTTTCACTTGGGTAATTATTAATATGAATAAGCTATCCCTTCCTTATGCACGCCTGAAAATACAGTCTTTTCATCAACCTCCAACTAAGAAAGAAATCAAATGTCATTTTCCAGTCCAAGAACATAAAATTCATTGGCTTTTCCCATTTTTCCAGATCAGGTTTCACCAAAATAAGTTTAAAAGATCTGCTATGCATGATCTCTTCCCTTCAAAACAATACTGCCCCTCACCTAGGTAGCTTCTGCTTTGCAAGTCTTTATCCACATGCTTTTCAATTTTTTCCAGGATCTTAATAACTGCAAGTGTCAGTGATACCAACCTTGCCAGTGTGGTTTTCTCTTCATGGTCCAAGAAATAATAATGCAGTGCATTTCTATTGATGACCTAGCTATGATGACATCAACTCTGAGTGAAGGTTGTTGAATTTGCTTAGGAAACACCAGCCATCAGGGTCAAGCCATTCCATTGCTAACTATGCGTTTGTTAATGACAGATATGAGGAAATTTCTAACCAAGGGGTTACAAATTTCTAATTCTTAGAGGTCTGAAACACATTCTATGTTACCTTACTATGGCCTATGTCAGTGCCATAAATTTTGTCCCCATTTCTGATGGGATGAGGACCCTCTAGATGCCTGGGGCAACTACAGCCCACCTTTCACCCTCCTTTCTCCCTCACCTACATGTGGACTGATGGCATTCTGTCCACAAACATACAAAATCTCTCTCCATGTCACACACAACACTTGACAATACTTAACTCACTAGATTTCCTATGGCGAGTACTATGTGCTAGCCCTTCCTTCTGGCAAAATGGTAGGAGCAGTAGATAGAGGTAGTAGGTAGAAATATTTAGGTAGGACTATTACGTAGAAACATTAGGTAGAGGCAGTATGTAGGAACATCAGGTAGGAGCCTCTGCAAATACTGCACTAGACTGGCCCTCTGCTGGTGGCCTATCAAAGGTGATACAATGAAGGTTAAGAAGTGGCATGGAGTTCACTAGTTATGGAGACTCTAGTGCCATGGCCACCCTCTGAGGGAGTTCCTGAAGGAACAGGCTTCAGAGATATACATAGATAGATAGATAGACTGAAATACATCTCATGGCTTGCAGAACAAACTGAACCTGGAGAGAAATGCAGCAGAGGTTCATGGCATAGGAATATATTTGTAATTAATCTTACAAGTACTTTCAAAATAACTAACTAAAATTCATATCAAAACTATAACTTTACAACCTTATATTACTAGTTATGCACATCATGTTACTATGATTAGTTTTATGTGTCAGATGATATGATCTGATAGCTTTGCTTTACTTCTTATGGGCCCCATTTTCTATGCTTAGAAACTACTCCTATTACATAAACAATCTGTGGAAGAAGTTCTAATACATTATTAACTACCCAACCAAAATAACATAAACATCATCCACTCAAACCAATGAAGCAAATGTAATTGTCACAAAGATAAAGGAATCATTATTCTCACTTGTGTACCAGTAAGAAGCAACATAAAGGAGGCGATGACATTTACTCCCTCACGCTGCACAAACAAGCTGGGGCTTCGCAGGCATGGCAGCAACATCTTCTCCCATATGCCTGTATGAAAAGTTATGATACCTTATTAGGTCTTAATAACCATATTTCCTTTTATTATCATTATACTTAATCGCCATCTCCTATGTCAACAAGGTAGCGCAAGGAAACTACATACATATACATACACAGACATATACATATATACACATGTACATATACTTGCTGCCTTCATCCATTCCTGTCACCACCCTGCCACACATGAAACAGCATGAGGTTGATCAAGGGCACACAAAACTTACAGCACACTAATTTCAAACTAGAGATCAAATCTATGCCCTTTTTCTCATTATAAAAGGTATCCAAACTCTCATTTCCAAAACATTTAGCTAGTTTCCATAATATGATGGGAAATTTAG
This sequence comes from Panulirus versicolor, assembly GCA_032361705.1. NCBI lineage: Eukaryota > Metazoa > Arthropoda > Malacostraca > Decapoda > Palinuridae > Panulirus > Panulirus versicolor. Next base: position 9,319 of record JAUUDZ010465720.1, read on the forward strand.
GATACATTATGGCCTATGCATATCTTAATTCCCTATCATGAACAACATTTACTTACACTATAAAATAATGATAAATTCATTGGATATTGATTACGAAGTAATGAAATGTGCAAAAACATCAAAAATGCTAAACTGCATAGCAGTGGTAAAATAAATGGAATACCATCAACATCAAATATACGATTTCCATCATACCATTTTTGACCAACCAATATGGGCCAGCTTTGTGTTTGCAGATGGACTGTACGAGACTAAGTGCAGACGAAGAGAGTGCTGGGTCACTCCGTATGCTTGGCAGGATAACCAAAAAGTGACAGAGTACCTATAAACAAAACAGGATGTTAAACGAAAGTTTATGATCACTTGACATGAAGAGCAGAATGTCCGAACAGTAGCAAATACTATAAGCAAGAAAACAGGTATAAGAATACAATAAAAGCGAAAAATATTGAGCAAGTTAGTTAATCAACATATCGCATACATCCCCCTTCATCTGATCTGGCTCCCTCAGAATCTATTCTCTTCCCTTGACTGAAAGCTGAACTTCCAGGAAAGAACAGTGACTGATGACGTTTAGATCAGTTCTTTAAAAAGGTTTATTATTGCTACAGATAAACAATGAATTCATGATGAGATGGCAATATAGAGATGGTACATTTTCTTCTGATTTCATGGGTGCCTATTCAGATTACTCTTTTGCCCTTCTTTTAAAGATAACCTACAAACATCCAGTACACCTCTGTAAGAGAGGTTCAATAATCAATCTAACATGATGGGTGACTTTTCCACCTCTATCAAACCCCCATGAGTTTTTTTTAACTGCAAAGAAATTATTTACACAATACACTATCATGAAAATCATCCTTAAAAAATAAGTGAAAAAGGGGCATACTAACCATAATACACAACTGTTAAGTTCCTGAATAGCAAAGCTGCAGCACTCTCACACATAAAAGTACATTTTTGCAGTTCATCTCTGATGTTTCCCCATTAGAAAAAAATGTCACCTCTTTCTTTATATTCATCAACCCTAAGGATGGGAAGAAAGGATATTTACTGTGTATCTCCTGCATGTCACTGAAGGTGCCTTACAGGGGTAGGAGCATGAAGGGTGAGTGTTTTACTGTCTCACCATTTTCTAAGGGTAGGAACAGAAGATACAACTACTAATGTACCTTTCAAATTCCATACTAACCTTGTCTTCAGCAAAGGTATCAAAATTTTCTTCAACAGAAATGAGTGATGCTAAAACTTTCAAGGCAAATGACACTGTACTGGAATTTTTGGTGTTGCTTACAACGCTTGGTTCAAGGACTGTTTGCACAAATGGCACCAATCCAACATCCTGTGCCCATTCATATCCTGTGAAAATAAAACAAAATCTGTGGTGACAAAACAAACCAATGGCATATTTACTTACCATCAGCATATTTACTTACCATCACCTCTGGGCAAATATTTCCTATTCTCCATGTAACTCAGTCCATCTTTCCAATCTCCTGTTTCTCCTCCTATTCTTTTCTTGTATACACTAAGTTCTAGACATCCTTCTTCATCCATTCTCTTCACATAGTCATTTCATCTACAAGCCTGTATCAGTATTTTCAAACATCTGTCCATCTCCAGATTCAGTATTTAAATCCTTTAACCATTTTTTTGTGAACAAATGATTTTATCAGCCTCTCCAATGTGCATAAAAGTGCACAAAAAATGTATACACAATTTTCTTTCTTCAGAGATAAGATTTATACATACCAAATTTAGGAAACCACTTACCTACCAAATTGGTTAATACTATGCATGCATGTTGCATTCACTTACACTTCATAATGTTTTATATTAATACATTAAGGTGCAGAAAAACTATCAAACCATTATGTTTTCTCCTACCAATTAAGAGTGATGCATGTGTCCTTTATGAAAGACACATTATTTACCAGATCATCAAAACCGAAATAGAGACAACATGGGTGCAGCATTGGGTACTACCAGCAGCAATGGGCACCACTGTTATAGCGAAAAGACTCATAACTACCCACTAAGGTCACTAGTGGATTACTGTGGCCTCCAGGCAGCTCCATTGATCTATCATATATTTAGGTTGCTATCTACAGTAAATCACAACAAACTATAAAAAGCATCTAAAATGTGAGAGGCCATTCTCAAAATCAGTTTCAACACAGAGTCAAACCAGACTTTCATCATGTTAACAAACAGATGACAGACCAACTAACCATTTGCACCTCCAAACAAGCTCCCAACAAGATGCCAATCCACACAGGTCACAGCAACAAGTCACATTTACTTTGGTATATTTCTACATTAAATCTTGGCTCCTGAGGGAGGTCTATTCACCAATTCTGTTGAACATCTACAAGTGTTTAACCTAGTTACATCAATTATGGGCAAATTTCCCTAATACCGATAACCCTCACCTCTACTGCATTACTTAATACTACAGAGCATAAAGTTCCAAATCACACTTCATGGCCGTTAACTTTAAAATTACTATAACAGATCAGAACAAAATCAGTAAATATCTGATGCGAGATTCACTACAAACCAACCAACCTTACATTAATCTCCAAAAAGGGACCCTACCCCGAAGCCCTCTCACCCCAGTCTTCATCAACATAATACAGAAATGTTCAATACTTAACAAAAAAAAAAAATCCACACCTTGTTGGTGAAACAACCTGAGATTTATCAGTTCCGACTACTTGTCTAGATAAACTTTGACTCAGTTGTGTTGACCAGACAGCATCAATGGGTCAAAAGTCTTTTTGCCAGTTAATACATCCAATAATGCCTTGTATCACTCTTAGAAAACTGAACTGGATAGTATGAATTTTGCTGAGTTGGCTTGGCAGTATCTATTAACAACTCTGCGTTGTATCAAGCTACCCGTCATATGTGATGTAAACTTGGGCAGGGTTGGGTTAGGTAAGGCTGGTTTGGTCAAACTACAGTGTTAGGTTAGGTTAGATTAAGCATGGATTAATAAGTAAGGTTCGGATATACTACATAGGTTACACAGAAGTTACAACTGGTTGGGTAAAGCTGGTTTAAATTGATCAGGACAAGTTTTGCTATTAAGATCATGCTATGCTCTAAAGGTTAGATTAAGTTGGTTACCTTAAGTAGTTTACTGCCACGCAAGGAGGTGGAATGCTAGTATTGTAAGAAATTGCCAGGAACAATCTAACAAAACACGCTGTACCCTGTTCAAGCATGAGTATTAGTTATAGGAATATTATATGAAAGGGTCGGTAAAACAATGTCTTACCCACGGGTAATGGCTACTTGGCAAACTACCATTTCACTCATCAGTGCCTTGTTGGGGAAACCGTTCATCTATTGATGTTCACTGATCGGCAAGGGTAAAACAATGGACATTTTCCCGACTGGCCGGCATAATAAGTAATATCTAAAGTGGTGCAGATTTGACGAAATAACCACCACATTTAACTGGAACAGGTATAACCAAAAAGAACTCACCATTTTTGTTCTTAAGAAGAATATGTATGTGAGTATGCAGTTTGTTGAGCATAGTGTCATCCTCAACACGTGCCAGCTCTGGGGACTGGCATTCCTGGCCCTGCTGCTGGTAGGATTTTAAACTCTGGAGCACAGCTCCCAGCTTACTCTTGATCTGGGCATCACTACTACTCATCTTACTCTCCTCTTATGGATACACACACTTCCCAGAGATGCAAAATTTCCTAAGTGAGTGCCTGCGGATAATGCCAATTCGCTATTTGCTTCCAAGATGATAAAACACACAATTCCCTCACATAACGCTTGCATCCGATGAGAAATGTTGCGACCTAGTAACACTCTCGTACCTTAAGCACAAAGTTGATGTACACATGTGGACGTATTTAATCAAAATGTACAAAAACAAAATCATGTAATTATGTGTTAGTTCTCTATATTTTCACAAGCTCCTTAATCAATTCCCAAGATGATTGGATTTGGTCGCATATGAGCATTTGAGGTTCATGAACGATTATTTTACATGGTACGGGGATAGAAATGGTAGTTTATTTCAGCAAGTGTAAAAACAGACTTGAACTCATGTTTGTTTTAGCTTTTAAATTCATTGACGGAGTGATTCGCACTTTTTTTCTAATTTGTCCCGTGACCATGCGTTTACTGTTTTCGCTAATATGACTGTAATGTACCTCACAAATGATAATGCTATGAAGTAAATGATAATTGATTTTAATGTAAATCTGTCGGAAAAATGCACCTGTGAATACTATTTGCGTGTGACCGGGAAAGAGGTTTACAAACATGTTGCATCGTCTCAGCATTGCAAATGTGCCAACAGGTCTTTAATACTATGAACATAAGCACACACACACACACACACACACACACACCTATAACCCCAGGAGGCATGTGTGATTGTCAGTACACTATGGTGCTCCACTTATTTAGAGAGTAAACTGGGGAGGAAATTTGACTTATAAAGATGGCTAAACATTAAGACAATTATGACGTTTCTGAGTCAACCATTGTATACGACCATCATTTATAACAAGATCTGATAAATTTTCTCCCTTTATATCCTCCATAAGGCCTTCCCTTAATTTGTTATAGCTACAGACGAGAAAGTGAATAGAGTCAAAGTACAAAAACCAGGTTAGAATCAGCAATGAAAAATTACCTCTAACAAGTGAAAAATCGTGATTCCTCTATATGGCAAAGCTTACCACAATTGTTCCCACGTTCTCAGCCAAGCCTTAAGTGCTCTTTATATGCAAATGTCACGGGTCAGGTTAAAAAAATATATTGTCATGCTGGTGTACATGTTTTCGCTCACTTGTAATAACAGATTATCACAAGTTCGATCGTAAGTACATATGGACGAAAATATTTCATAAAAATTTCATGTCGATACAAGTAGTAAACGTGTATGTTCCATAATTTTCTTTTAAGTGTCCAATCAATGTCCAAGGTCATGATATGAAATATATAGCAATTTGATATACTAAAATCGATAGCACACGTAGGTATCTCTAAATCTACGATAGATGAATTAAGTAATAAGAAGAGCACCGAGAAGAGATTTAAAGAAAGGAATCAGAAAGTTTCTATATAATTTCCAAGTAATTTAGACAGCAAGTACAACCAAATCATATATTCTTTGAAACAGTATGCGAGTCTTTATACCATGTCATCTATTTGGTGTACGACACATGGCAAAAATATTCTTCCATGGATATGCCCACACGTACATCTTTGCCTGTTATCGTACGCATTCTTCATGAAATATATGTAAACACTGTCTGCAGGCGATCAGTCTATTCTCCCTTGCAGTTCTCAGTTTTACCTAATATGACGCAATAATTTGTTTACCGTAGGAAATAAAGAGCAAACTGAAGGCAAACATGATGATAATGTTGCCAGGAAGTCCTGCCTATGATTTCGAAACACTGGCCAATTCGTCGACCATTACACTCGCTACAGTTATGAATGAGAGCAACTCAGAATTACATAAGGAAATCGAGTGTAACTCATATTGTATAACGGAAATATACATTTCAATGCTTTGGTTTAACTTCCATGTGCTTCACTTACTCAATCATGACGTTGTCAATTGATTTTGACCGACTTTTATTAGCAAAATACCGAATTAAGCTGCACACAGTACCACTCCATTATCTAATAAGTAATTCTGGTGTCTACCTCTTTCAAAGTAGGGACCCACCTGCAATGTTTATTCTTCTGTTTTATTTAAAACTACAGTAAGAGAATTGGGGAAATACTGGTAAAACAGAGCATAACATTCTTTAAATTTCCAATAAAAAGATGCCAGAATAAAGCGTAGAAAGTTCCATTGCGATAAATCATCAGGCAGGGGACGGTTTGACTACTATCCTGTAGAAAATAGATCTGAAAGGAATCAGTCTTGTGCTGGGTAGAAATGGCAGGCATCAGCTAAAGGTAAACCAAAATCTGTGCTAAACGTCAAACGTACAGAGTAGAAATACTGCCGTTGATTATGAGAAAGAGTATTCTGAAACATTGCTACTCTGGATGGCGTCCGTAACAAAAATTTTACGAAAAAGCATTAAAATATTCTTATAATTTTTGGGGATCTTAAGTTACTGGTTATCAGGCCAGACTATTTTACTTGTATTTCTTCTTAGATACAAATGATATCAAATCTAGATGCATTCATAACTTCTAAAAGATCGTATTTGCAATAGTCTTTTTTGTTTTGTATATCTTAGATCATATGACATGTATTTACTTCTGCCTGAAGGCATTTCCTCTTCTTCCAATACATCCCAATCTGTTTCCCAGAATGCAATAATTTGAAGACATGTTTAATACTATATGATAAATTCTCGTGAGAGTAGTTTCATCCATGAGTAATGATATGTCTACCACCTGTAATGACTAGTCTCCGTAATTCGGCCATTCCATCGCCAATACTGCTATCTGCATAATAAACTTTCAATGTTGGCTGCCTTGACACTGTTTTCCATCAATGGAATTTGACTGTTTTCTTCAAAATGAATTCTCTAATTTCTCCCATTGCTTCAATTCTGTTTGACCTCACAAGTTATCCATCCTCTTACTTCTAGTGAGGTTGTTTAAAAGACATCCTGGCAGTGTTTCTCAACCTTGTCCTAATACAGGAACGCTAAAAGCAACATTTAATATTTTCTGGAACCCTGATCTTCTCCATCTCAGTAGTTCCCTATTTCTAGAGCAAACTTTTATGGCTTTGTAATAAGTTTTGTGGCTCAAGTTAAAAGAGCTCCATTTCTCAATCATCATTTATTGGCCTTCCATATTTTTTCTAATATTTCAAGAGTTCGTGGGACCCTTCAAGGATGCTCGAGGGAATTATGGGTTCCGTCTAAGGAACACTGGTAGAAAAACTGTAATTGAGCCATTATCTTCCTCACCTGACCTAGATTACGCGGCTAACACAGCCACAGGCAGGCGCACCCCGACCCCATCAGACAGATATCGTATTCTCGTCATATATGACAATTTTCAGTAAATGGCATAGTGTTTTCTTTGAAGTAATTGTCCGGCAAATAATTTACCCCAATCACCTTAGAAAGCCAATTATGATGTTGGTATTATGTTGCATAGTGCTGGGATCCTTCCTTAACTGCCATTGCAGCCTTCCTTAACAAGGATACACTCCTGCTCTGCCTAACATCCTCCTCTCATAACTAACTGAAACAGATCAATGGCTCAACTTCATTACCTGACACATTCCTGTGAATTTAGATCGCCAATTCTGAACTCGACTAGAGTGCAAAATGGATCAGGAGTCAGGACTAACGTGTCAGAAGCATCGACGTAGCCAGGAGGCAGAGAGGGAGGGGACTGCGAAATGTCACAAGTTTCGATGCTGAAATTACCTATGTATATATGTATAATTTGCTTTGAAAAAAAAATGTATGGATTTTTCACCTCTTAAATCACGGCCTGTCGATATCCAAATCACCGCAGACTAACCAGCGAAGATATATTAGGTTAATTGGAATAAGTAATAACTAATCTTTTTTTCTCCGATAATCTAAATCCATGTTGAAGCTAATCAAGATCCCAAACACCTGCGGTTTCTATGGTGACTGGTGTAAACAACTTTGAAAGCTGCCAACGATTCCAACCTACTCTAATATCGTCACATTTCAAACTTTGATACATATATAAAATGTATGTTGAAAACATGGTCTACATACATCCATAAACTTATGGCAAGACAGGAGGCCTTTAATTCAGTAATTTGGTGATGCTGTTGATAACAATGAAACTACGGTAACAGAGCCTTGGAATTATTGCCAGATGTCGTAAAACACGAAGCAATATCTAACTTTTGATAAACAAAATGTGGGATAAATTACTTTAACATATACATATTTATAAAGTAATTCGAAATTAGATTATCTGTAAGAGCGTAAAGCTTTACAAGTAGCCTGGTAAAATACGAGTTCAGTTTTTAACATTCTTGCCCTCTTTCTCCTCTCTGCTGTTACACTTGGTAGAATCGACCAGCAAAGTTCCACACGCAACCAGTAGTTACCGACCAACCCAATATCATTACGTCTATTCACATATTCTAATCCTTATTTCATAGGTGCTGAGAGGCCTTCAGAGCTGCGTGAACTGATAACGCCATCTTTTTACCAGTCTACAAAATCGTGGTATATTTGAACATCACATTAGAACTACGTTCTGGGTGCAAGCTAAAGGTGTGTTTGTAGGTATGTGCGTTAAGGTTAGTGGAGCAATAGGATACAGATGTTAGAGCGGGTCACGTTAGTGTCAGGCAAGGTGTCAGTGTGGACGTATGGTCATGTTCGTTATCCAACTCCGTCCAAGATGACTTCGTACTCAAAAACCATATTGTCGTGAGGCTTAGCAAAGGTATAAATTTTACTACTATGTTGAACAGATACTTGTACTTTGGATGGTGGTGACAGTGTCGTGTTCGATCATGAGAAACAACTAAGCACGAACATGAGCGAGCCAGGCTGTGGATGCGAGCCATGGCGCCTTACCTGGAGCAGGACGCCTCACACTCCAGCGACAGCAGTTGTGCCTCCGGGGACGCTGTAACGCACGCCCACGCTAACCCACGTGGCTCTAGGTCATCCTCGTATACCAGTTCCTCTCCAGGTGGCAGGTGTGTGCTTCAGGAGGCGCAGGGTGCCACCCCTGACACCGGTCAAGCTCTCGTAGTTACCAACCTGGAGGATAAGGGTGGAGACGGGAGCTTCCCGGTACGCGATGACACTCAGGCCGCCCACAAAGAGAAGGCTAGACCTTACGACGCCTGCAGCGAGGGCCACAGCCAGCAGGATGGCCACGGTGAGGGGAGTGCTCACCACAGTGTCCACACTGGCGGGCACAGTCAGGCCAACGAGTATGGCCAACCCGACGAGTACATGTGGCCCCAAGATGATGTGGCCGCACACACCAGGAGGGACGGACGGATCCTGACAACGGGTGCTGCCATGCCGAGTGCTGATGACGACGATGAGCCAGAGGTGCGTCCTTTGTAACATTCTCTTGCCTTCCTGTGCACTGCAAATACCTGTTTGTACTGTACGGGGAGGGAGTTCTACATACGATTTCTCGGGGATCTCTTGAACTTTCTCTGCTATCATACTTAAATTTATGCATCGTCTACATTTACAATGATACTTTACTCCACTCACCCACCACCCATATACCATAAAGGCACTTCTTACACGTTTTCTAACAAGTTTCATGTTATGGTATCTGACTGTTCTATCCTTGCATCTAACGAAGAACTAACTGTTCACAGTTAACGTCATCAAACTGGTTCAAAAAGTTAAAAGGTCTGTGGAGTTACTCCGTACTCTCCTCCCTTCCATGATGGGCAAACTTGAAGCCTCTGACCTTAGCTCTCTCTTTGTTGCTTCTTTATTAACTTTGTGCTTCTTGTTTTATTATCATATAACACCAAGCTCCCTTCTTCAAGGGGCTTCTGCAGCTTCAAGGCTGCGCTACAATCAGTAGCAGGGAAAATATAGATTCCTTTGGCGTGAGTTCTTCCGCGAGTTTATACTCCGATGATACAACTTCGCCGAAGGTGACTTTTCACTCGCGGTGTAACCACAAGCGGGCGGAGTCCGGTAACACCTTGTGTCTCTAAGTACAGTAATCAAATATGTGAAGCATATCCTAGTTTTGACGTATTGTAGGATGTGAACAGCTTGCTCATTTTTTTTTTTTATCCGTGTACTTGAATGTTGTATTTGCCAGCAGATAGTCAGTGTCTCCAGTGTCTCTTAACTGGGGCTCTGGCGACACGATGGAGACGATATCAGTTCCTAAGTCACATATGCTACAGTGTCTGTGAAGTAACCATGTTGTTACATGGCTTTACAGTGTGTTTTTGTGTACAGAGGTGGTGGTCGGAGAGCGGTCCAGTGGCCACAGTGAAGCTGGTACTGGAGACGGATGTGGGCGTCATCACCCGGGCCTGGCCACTACACCAACCTGTCCACACCCTCAAGATTCACCTTAGCCACACCACCCAGGTCCCCCCACATTTCCTCCAGGTAAATTGTCTCCGTCTCGCTACCGAATCTGTCCATGGCTACCTGTCATATTTAGCTGTAAATATTAATCGAGGCAATATTCTCGGTACATGGGGATCATAGGCTTCCTTAAGCTTTCATGGAGGCAGTAATTTTGATATAAATGGGGGAATCCTATGTAGCGTCAGGTGTACATGAGAATCCTCCACAGGGTTAGGTGTAAGTAGAGATCATGCATTAGATATAGGAGGATGTGGGGATCATACGATGGGTTAAGTATAAATGGAAACTCTACTCGTTTTGTAGTGGATATGAAGATCATACGGTGTGGTTTGCAATGTTAGATGCTTGTATGGCAAGTATGCCACATGGGTTATGTGCCATGATGGGTTCATATGTCAGGTTGTCTGCCATGGGTGTGTGTCAGTGGTTACCATGTTAGATGCAAGTGTGTGAAAGGTTGGCATGTTAGATACATGTGTGGTAATTTCCCATATTAAAACGTTCTGCAGTGTCCTGTGCCATTTTTAAATGTGAATACGGTACATTTGTATATTGATTGAAGAACACTGATGACTGAGGTGTTAGTAAATAACAACGTATGCGTGTGTGTCCAACAGCTGTCTGTGCGCGGGAGGGTACTGGGTGACGGCGCCACGTTACGCAGCGTGGGCGTAGAAGCCAACGAGACGGTACAGGTGAGCGTGTCATCAAAGAGGCCACATACCCACCCACTGACACTCCTGGTCCCGACCACACCAACCCTGCCCACGCCAGATGTTATCACAGTCATCGTAGAAGAAGGTGCTGTCAGTGTCTGAAGAGGTTACCCCTCTGTAATGACTTCATAACTCAGGTTACTTTTAATTTTACGGCTTTCTCTTGTTCCTCAACGCCACTTACTTCTCACACTTACACGAAATAAGTTATTTGTCGTAATCTTCCTCTACTTTTTAACTGACCGTTTCTCTTGATTTAACATGGCTAAGGCTTTTCTGAAAAGGCTTTCTCTGCCATAAATTACTAATCAAAGACGACGGCAGCTTTTAAAAAGTAGAGGGGCTCACTGGAATAAAAAAAAAAAAAACCCTGCTATCTGAAGGTGACGATGCAAGATACTGCAGTTCTTTTACGTCTAAACAAAATAAGAGGGCTCCAGTCCCCCTGCACTGTCGCCACTGCTAATAGTTCGGTATTTTATCAGTCTGTATCTGAGGCGTAAAAATTGTCTCAGGAGTCATTTCACGAGCCTAGCTAAATAGTTCACTGACTGGGTAGTACTACACCTTGCAACTTTTCCTTTTGTTACTGGTTGAGAACAAAGGTCCGAAGGAAAAGAACGGAGACTGAAATCATTCTGGGGTTAAGGAAAAGAAACAGTACTTAGTGGCGGAACCGGGCAAAGATCCAAGAACATTAATGACCAATATCTACGAGAGAATCCTGGTGTTATCCAAGACCATTCTAAAGTCTCCTACAACCCAAGGTTGCGCTGCTTTTTCAATAGCAGGGAAATGCTGACTAATTTGGAGTAGTGTTCTCTGACGTCACTGTATTCCCAGCGATACAGCCCTGCCAAAGGTGACTTTTCACTTCCAATATATATATATATATATATATATATATATATATATATATATGGACTTGTTATTTAATTGCTCGCGACAGTTAAAAAGTGTTATGCATCACGTGGTCAGTCACGTTTGTCCACAAAACAATTTACTCTCTAATCCACGTGAGGACACTAATTTTCGAACTTTCGCAGATCTGTGGAGTCATTCCCATAATGGCACAGGAAGTGGGACATGATGTGTCGTGTTAACAGTCTGCAGGAATAAATTTATAAGTTACTGTTGTTTGATTATATTTATGTACCTTGTCCAACTTCCTTGAGCCCCACACGTGAATCAATCAGCCCCACACGTGAATCAGTCATTAAAGTTATTTGCAAAATCGCACCGTATATCCTTCACAGTTTATATAGGTCAGTATAAGCTGAAAAAAAAAACTGGATGTACCTTACGTTAGTATATTCATTATACAAAAAAAAAAAAATGTAACTCACGCGATTGTCATCTGGCGATGTTATCAGCAGTGTAGCTTGAGGCATCTGGCTTCATTAAGACTTCAGTACAGTATGTGTGGATCAATACTGTGTTTGTCCTGTAGGTGTGAAGAGGGCATGAGGCGCCTGTTGCTGCAGCCCTCGAGGCAAGGGCACCTGCTGGGCCTAAACCTGAACCAATCCACAGTGCAATTGAACGCCCATTTTCACTGGCTGCCGAAATGGTATATATTCTGCATTTGAATGGAGGTTGGCAGGGCATCATTTAACACAGCATTGGAGCAATTCCCTAAATAGGCCCTTTCTTCTCCCCCAGTACTTGAAAACAAAGTCATTTTGACTTCAAGAAACTAAGCCCTTACCGGTATAACATCTTGAATTGTAATATTCCTTGCGAGCTTTTAATCATGATAATTATTATTTAGGTCTACGCATATGAACTAACCTAAATGACAATTTGACCCGTGGAAGTGTACAAGGCTACTGCCAACTAGTAATTTGGTAATTCATTAGCCAGGTTCATTGATGACTTTTATAACCCATCTGGTGTTAGACAAAGTTTGTCATAACACCACAACTTATGTTTTACACTGAATGCATGCCAAATTGTAGGTAAATAAGATTTACAATGATATTGTTGCACCCACTACTTCATCTTGGAATGTCCCTCCAAATTTCATTACTTTCTGAACCAGATGGACCACTTCACCCAGTTATTGACTACAGACGTCTGGTCGCAGTCAGTGGAAAACAGATCTTCAGTCCCTATTTTATTAAATCTCCAAACCATAGATAGGGTGGAGGGGGAACTGTTTTCCCATATCAGTCTAACTCAAGATTCTGTCCAATTTACATACCAACTTCCAGTAGAAATTTCATTGTTTTTACAATTCACAAAGGGTGATTTTGAATTCTACATGCATTAAGGATTGCAAAACACTCCCATAATAACCTTCATGAGACATGAAAACTGTTTTAAGAAGATGAGACACCTATCTTACATATTGACAACCTGAAAGTCATCTCTATGTCTTCAACTTATCAGTGTAAATGTGTGAAATTTTTTTGACACTAGCTTCAGCTGGTCTAAATCTAAAGCTCACCCAATTCAGTTTCATGAGGAAACAAAAATTGCCTTTATTGGCTTCTACAGTTGATGTTCAAGGTCTCTATAACTCTGATGTCAAAAGGCTATGCAAGTTTTCTCAGATCTGCAGATGATGCAAGATCCTTTCTCAGTCATGTTGGATTTTACCATTACTCCATTCATTACTTTCTTAAGGTTGCCAGTCGCTCAAATGTTGAATGTCATGCACCATGTCACTTTGTCAAGCAGTACCTTTTGGGACAGACTACCTTGATGTTCACTGTTCACCACATTCAGCATGCATTCAGTTGACTGGCCTCTTTCTACACTTTATCCTCTTGAGTGAAGACAAACTAATGTCCTGTGTGCTACTACTCGCTCAGGACTTTGCTTGTGGTTATGCTGCGGGTGAAAAATCACCTTTGCAAGGCAGTATGATCAGGAATACAGTCTCATTAAAGGACTTCTCACTGTAAAGGAGTCTGCATTTTCCTGCTACTGACAATAGCACTGCACTGGGTGGCAGAAACATTTCGAATGGTCCTGATGTTATCAATGATATATATATATATATATATATATATATATATTATATATATATATATATTCTTTCATACTTGTTCACTAATTTCCCTCTGCCAAGAACAGAAGAAAAAGGCCTCATTCATTCATCTATTCTCATGCTTTCATGAGTAATGTAACCATGTATATATAACCATATATATA
>JAUUDZ010465721.1:0-12025 GCA_032361705.1 Panulirus versicolor
AGTGTGGTTTCAGAAGTGGTAGAGGATGTGTGGATCAGGTGTTTGCTTTGAAGAATGTGTGAGAAATACTTAGAAAACAGGTGGATATAAATGTAGCATCTACAAACCTGGAGAAGGCATATGACAGGGTTGATATAGATGCTTTGTGGAAGGTTTTAAGAGCATATGGTGTAGGAGGTAAGCTGCTTGAAGCAGTGAAAAGTTTTTACTAAGGATGTAAGGCATGAGTGCGAGTAGGAAGAGAGGAGAGTGACTGGTCCCCAGTAAAGGTTGGTTTGCAGTAAGGGTGTGCGATATCCCAATGATTGTTAATTTGTTTATGGATGAGATGATTAAGGAGGTAAATGCAAGATTCTTGGAGAGAGGGGCGAGTATACAGTCTGTTAGGGATGAGAGGGCCTGGGAAATGAGTCATTTAATGTTCGCTAATGATACAGCTCTAGTGGCTGATTCGTGGGAGAAACTGCAGAAGATGGTGATTGAGTTTGGAAAAGTGAATGAAAGGAGAAAGTTAAGAGTAAATGTGAATAAGAGCAAGGTTATTAGGTTCAGTAGGGTTGAGGGACAAGTTAAGTGGGATGTAAGTTTGAATGGAGAAAAATTGGAAGAAGTGAAGTGTCTCAGATATTTAGCAGTGGACTTAGCAATAGATGGAACCATGGAAGCTGAAGTGAGTCACAGAATGGGGGAAGGGGGCAAAGGTTCTGGGAGCAATGAAGAATGTGTGGGAAATAAAAGAGTAATGTACTTATTGTACTTATCACTTAATTAACTATGTGACTCCCTCATGTCTGTTTCCAGTGTAAAATGTGTAAGGGTGAATTGCTTGTTATTTACATCTCATTTGAGAATCCGATCACTACTGAGATCACTTTGATGCACCACACAAACAAGACAACAGTGCCAGAGACTAGTCCTGTGCACTAAAGAAATGAGCAGTGATGCTGTTTCTTCCTGCTGTATTTCTGCTTTTCAGGCAGTGTCCAGAATGCATATCAATGAATTTTAAATGGATTATTTTTTAAAACTGTCTGGGTTTTTGTTTGCCAGTTTTCAGACACTGTATCTATGTTAACTCATAAATGCAAGCTGGTATTCATGACAAAGTAGTAATGTTCTGAAGACTGTATGAGATGTGGTAACTATTAGAATCTGTATGGTCAAGTGACTTAAAGTTGAGGCCACACTCCAGAAATTAGGTCAACTGCCTTATACCTATGGCCAGGCCTAGTCAACAAATACTAAAGTTTGGATTACCCCTTTTGGTGCAAATATGATTTTTTTCAATCCTTCACAGAGTGCGAAAAAATAGAAAATTCATGTTTTTGTGGGGGGAAAGGTGCACAAAAAATATAACCAATCTATTCATCAATGAATTAAGGCAACTCCTAGTTTATAAAAATACATTATCTACCTAATTATCTAACTAATCCTGGGTATACAAGTTACACTCATTTACATTTTGTAATTATTCTTTTTATCCATTTTCTTAAAAATCAATGGTTAAGCATTTGTAGTTAAAGGGAAAACAAACTATTTATGGGACTGGCCAATCCTTAGCACTAGTGGTATCAGCACTATAGGCAGCAGAGAATGTCACAAACAGGGCAAATCCCAGAATAAGGTGACAAAACCACCCATTGTGGTAACTAGTATGTTACTGAGGCCTCCAGGCTGCTCTAGTAGCTCTGTTTAAGATTTCAACTATGGTCAGCCAATAAAATCTACAATGTGTGCAGAATTCACATTGAGGCAGAAATGAACTTGCTTTGAGTGATGCCATGAGCATCCTGTTACATAAGGGTACATTGATGTCAATAGAACCAAAAGGGTTAACAAACCCTTTGTTAACTGGAGTTAGAGGATCTTATCACAGCTTTCAGACTATGTATACCCTTTTCAAGCAGTGGCAGAGATAATGATTCTTGATTCTAATACATTAGCCAAAACCTTAATGAAAATCAGCAGCTAACAAATTTAATTAGAATTGGAACTCTAAATGCTTGATAATCTTAGCTGCTTGTACCCTAAAGTCACTGAATCTTCACTGTTGGCTGAATAAAAGGTCACTGATATATGACACTACATTTACAGTGCTTATGCCTTAGAAATTAGATGATATTTGACAAATCTTTTGACAGTGTCATATGATATGTGATAAATCATTTGATACTGACAGATACTCTAGAATGCAGGGTATTTTTGATGAAAACAGCCATAAGGATTCGAGAAATTATTAGCAAATAGCCAGAAAATCTGATGTTATTGAATGCCTTTAACCAAAATGCTAATGATTTCAGATATAAACTGCCAGGAAACTTAATTATCTTGGCTATATATCCCCAAAGCTTAATGACCATAACAATGTGGAGTAAATCTTTGATGATCTTTTGGCCAAAAATCAGTCATTTTGATTACATAATTAAAAGCTGGATTAAGAAGTATGAACAAAAATAGTATATATTCATTAGACACATTAGGTAGAAACAGTCAGTGGGAACATTAGGTTGGAGCATCTGGAAACACTGTACTAGTTGCCCTCTGCCAGTGGCCTATTAAGGGTGAAGCACTAAAGGCTAAGAGTTCAACAGTTATGGAAATTCTTTGGCCAAGGCCACCCCTTCGAGGGAGTTCTTGCAGGGAACAGGCATCAGTGATACTGATTGACAGTTACAATGTGAAAAACTTTTCTTCCCGAAAAGGCATCTTGTAACCAAAAATAAGAGAATCCATACTCCCACCTGGAGTCAATTGGACCAACTAACCCTCCAAAGAAGGGTTCTCTGTCCCAAAGTAGGGAAGGTTGCTTGGGGAGAAAGACAAGTGAAAGGAAAGTAAAAGAAAGGGATGGTAAGTGAAGGGGATTGTTCACAAGATTAATCTTCAAAAAGAAAAGGTTGTTCATACTTCAAAACACAATGTCTACGTCTTTCAAAAAGACAACAGTACATAAAAAAGGAAGGGCTCTAATCACTGAAAGAAACAGAGATGAAGCAAAAGAATTCCAAGGAGTGAATCAAGAGTGCTTCTAAGGGCAACACATGGTGCATCTCAGAAAGCTAGACATGGGTATCAACTGACAAATGTGTATGAAGAGTTTCTGAGACCTCTACATCTAATTTCCTCTAGAGATCCCTCTACAGTAAGTTTAGCCACATACTAACATCATAAACTCTTGCAGTATTACCTGAATGGGTCATTGAGGTGATTCTTTTTATCTACACTGAGATATTAAGTAAGTTGTAGTTGGTAAGCAGCCACTGACCAGGGTGGTATATTACCAGTGCTACCTGCTAGGGTATTGGAAGGGTTTGTGATGGCTGTGTAGTGAGCCAGCACTTTAATTGCTGTCAAGCTGCACTTCTTTGATTCCTTTCTACCTCACCCTCACTTCGACTGCTGGCATTCTGTCCACGGGCATCCAATCTCTCCTTGTCATACATAACACTTGACCACACTTAACCCAAACAACTCATTCTTTGTAACTCTATGTTTTCTGCAGTGAGTGCAATAGGCTATAGATATAAGAAATATGTAGGAACATTAGACAGAAGCATTAGGTAGAAACATTTGACAGTAGTAGTGGGTCAAATCAGCAGCTGGAAGCATCAAGCAGAAGTTGTCAGGTGGAACATTAGGCAGGAACATTAGGTAGACACATTAGAGAGAAGTAGTTGGTAGGAAATTTTGTTAGGAGCCTCTTAAAATACTGCACTGGAGTTGCTCTCTACCAGTGGTCTGTAAACGGTGAGGCATTAAAGGCTACGAAGCAGCACTGGTATTTACCAGTCATGGAGACTCTTTTGCTGTGGCCACCCACTTGAGGGAGTTCCCATAGGGAACAGGCATCAGACACAGATAGACAAATAGATATCACTAGCCAAATGAGGAGCTCTGGAACTGGGGTAAAAGAAAAAGCAGTCTCCAACGCCATCAATTTAGTTTCACAGAGTACGTTCATGACTGTCAGCAGTGCCCATTGCCTTCTTTCCAAATCATGATTATGTTTCCATTGCAGAAATTAGGCATCCCATTCATGATTAAGACCTTCAAATTAAGTTGCAGTTTCATGCACTTTAAGCTGCAATGGAAAATGAGTATTTGGACATAGTGTGAATCTTACTTAATCAATGATCCCATGTTAGTGTTGTCATGAACAGGTACTTTTGTTGAATATTGGCCTCTAATCCGTCTGTACAGAAAATCCTAGATCATTTCTAAAAGAAGAAAAACTAAAGGGGATTGTCTATACCCAGTTGATTCAGGTCAGTCCCATAAATGATTGAACTGGGTTGCAAAAGAAAGCTTTTGTAAGAAGTGATGGTAAATGTGGCTTTAGTGTTTATTTTACAAAATCTTGCGGGTCTCAAACTTAAAAACTTTTGAAAATATTCCCGCACAAACTAGTATTGTAAGACTGTGAATGGTCTAATACTCTAATACATCTAAAGGGTGATTAGTTCAAATCATTTTTGACAGATCTTAAAAAGGGAAATTCCAAATGTACAAAGCCTAAGATCCTGTACTTGGCAGTTAGAAACGGAAAGGTGTTGTGAGTGATGGACAGGCAGAGGGACTAGTTGTGGACACAGTTTGAACAGAAGAGGTAACCAGGACTGGGTTCTTCAGGGCTGGGTTTTTCAGAGCAAAGTTACCAGTGCTACTGTAACTCAAAAATGATTTAGCCCAAGAGGAAAGTAAGAACACAATTATTGTTTATCTGGAAAGACAGATCCAATCCAACTTGTTTCAGTCTATATTTCACACAACAGTGTCCAAAGATAGTCTCGAAGAAAACTTCATCTCTTATTGGGGCTACATAAGAAGAAATCTGGAATGAAACAGCATCTGCCCACTTGTTGCAGATGCCTTTCTGCTATTTGACTTCAACCTCAAACGGCAGCTGATATCAAATGTCATCTTCCTAGGCACTGGATGACAAGAAGTTTCGAAGTTTCAACTTTTCCCGCCTTTCAGTATCCTACAAGTGCATAGATAAATGGCTGTCAGATGACCCTCACAGAAAATATGTAGATAGTTGAAGATCTAAGTGATAAGGAGGAAGACCTCTATGAAGCAGTTGGTGAAGCAAGTGAATAGCATTAAATAAGAAACACAGGGCTTAGAAAGATATTTCATCAGGATTAACTACTGAGAAAGACCTGCACAAGAGGCATTCCCACTGACTCCACACTTGTGGAAGAAATTTTGCAACAATCGCACCCAATTTTGTCCTATGTAATCCATATGTGATGAAAGACTTTGATAGTAGAAGATAGGTGATAAAATATATTTCCAAAGAAATAAATCTCTAATATCTCTCAAATATATTTCCAAAGAAATAAATCTCTAATATCTCTCGATATGTACCAATCACGCTGTCATCAAATTTATTTGTAGTACAAGCTAGTTTAACATTTCTAAGTGTTATTAAGGTCAGTGAGGGCTGCACGGTGATCCAGTACTTCAGTGGTTGTCAAGGTGAACCCTTCTAACCCACACAGCTGTCTATTCTTTCTACCTCATCCACACACGGACTACTTGTATTCTCTCCACAGTTATACAATCTCTCCTTGTAATACATAACACTTGATAACATTTAACTCACACATCCCATTCTTCATAATTTTGGACTATCCTATGGTGAGCGCTATGCAATAGCCTTGTCTTTTGGCAAAATGGTAAGAAGTAGCAGGTTATAACATTTAGGCAGGAACATTAAGTAGAAACATTAGGAAGAAATAGTAAATAGGAATATTAGGCAGGAGCATTAAGTAGACACAGTTAATAGGAACATTAGGTAGGAGCTTTAAGTAGACGAATCCGTTAGGAACATTAAAGTTGGAGCATTAGGCAGTAGTAGTCAGTAAGAACATTAGGAATGAGCCTCTGCAAACATCCCACTAGAGTTGCCCTCTGCCAGTAGCCTAAGGATAAAGCACTTAAGGTTTAAAAGCAGCAATGGAGTTTACTAGTTATGGAGACTATTGCCGTGGCCATCCCCTAATGGGAGTTCAAGGCGGGAACAGGCATCAGAGATAGATAGATAGATTGATATTCTACACCACTACTGTGCCAGCATACGAGAAAAGAGTAGTGTGTGAAACTGAGTTCAAGATATAGAAACAAAAATCCTTCATATCCTCACTCCTTGTATATTTAGAAATAATATATCTAAATATACTGAAATTCTTCATCGCAAACAGAGTTCATTTGGACAAAATGGCGAAAATAAGCTCAATAGTATGAAAAGACACATGATCTTCCAGTATTTACCTCTTCTCAGGAGCTGTCAGATATATCACCCACAAACTACCTCCACCCCATCCCTCAGACAAGCAACACGCCAGTACAAAAGGGCATTTATAAAGACTTTCAGTATGTTCTATTTTGCATATTCATTTGTCACATTAGTTGTATGTTTTTCCTTATCTCAAATACGATGAAGGATTTTCAGACCATACCTGCCTGGGATGGAATTACTTCTACCATTTACTAAAAGTCAAAAGGAGAGCAAGTTCCTCGGTGAATAAGAAGTCACAATGCTGCCATAATGATGGTGATGGGAGGACCTATCTCACTAAGGGATGGAAACTTGCACTCGAGGGTGAGCTTTCTCACCGGCGGCCTATATTGTTAAGAAAATATTCGAAATATAAAAAAAAAAGTTTATCCAACTCGGTAGGTTTGGCGATCTAGAAACCAGTACCAATAGATAACTCCAATGTGAATATAGAAGTTAAGCTTACATTACACTTACAAGCAAAAGAATATAAGAAACAATAATATTGACTTTCACATCCCATTCTCTATTAACCAAGCAGCAGGCAAAATATAAACAATTTGTGTTGCCGTCTATTGATATAAAATGGAACTAGACTTCCTCCTCGGCCATATATTTGAAAAAATATATGGCTTAACTCGTTGTAAATAAAATACTATATTTTTTCCCAAGCATACTCAGGATGGCAAAGCAAGGATTTATTATCTGAGTTAAATCTATGTGAGTTGTCAACGATTAGAAAACGACAGAAGGATGTTCTGTTGGATTATAGCTACCATTTTATATGTGATTCTCATTGGTTATGGAGTGATGTGGAATGAAAAATGGGTCCAAAGGGATTTTCAAAGATTTCTTAGAGGAGTAATCGAATGCAAAAATGTTGGTTACCAGTTCCTGAGAGTCAGGATTTGTTGACTAGTAATGTGTATCTGGCTCTTGGTTCCATAGTCCAGGATTTACTTGACCTGAGGAGGCCAACCTTTTCCTTCCAAAGATTTTGGTTTCAGTATGTGGAGGCCGTATAGTCTGAAACAGTGAATGCTGGAAGTTTACGAAGAACTGAAAAGCTACTTGATGACAGAAAGTTCAGGAGACTGGGACCCCACGAGTGTAAACCAGTCTTCCCGAAGTGCAGATAAGAGCTAATTCAAAATAGGTGATTACCTGGTCCACAGAAAAAGATAATCCTCTCCTTGACCTTGTCCCTCAGAAGATAGTGAATTTGTCACATTCCCAAATGACTTACGATAAGCAGCTCCTTCAAGGATGTTTTAGGACCATAGTCATTTCCCATGATTCCTGGCCGGTCAGCCTGATGTCTTGAAAGTGGATAATGAGCGTCAGATTCCTGAAGCTGAACTAGGTTTTGTCCCCGTAAGATCAGAGTTCTTTAGTTCCATTATCAAGGTCTTGGAAACCATCAAACCAAAATATTCATCTTGAATTTTGTACTTAGATTAGAAATGATGGCTTTTAGTGTCCCTGTAAACAGCGATGAAGCTAATACGAGAGTCAATGACTATGTCATGATTCTTTTTTCTTGGCTATGCCATGATGAATGCTAATATTGTATGTATCATACAAAAATGATGATGTTGACCGCAAACAATCCGGCGGGAGGGATCTTACTTTACCTCGCTGACTCTCGTTATCCAGTGTCGAAAATTTCTTATATATTTTTTTTTGTTAGTGAGGAAGATGTACTGGGAATAAATCATGCATTTTGCTGGCTTTATAGCTCTTCTTTCCATGAATATGTGAAAAGGGTAGTTTGGGGGTTTGTAGGCTGGCTTAACGAGGTCGACCTAAAACCATGTTGGGTTCCTTCCCTACGATCCTTTACAATGACGGCAGCAGCTTCTAAAAAGTGTGGGGGCAAAATCTTTCAGAACATTTGAATTTCCATTTCTCCAGCAATATGCATTTTCTTACTCTGCATTTTTCTTTTGACTGATGTTGCGCTCATAAAATTAAATGAAAGTGTCTAAAGTACTTTTTGCGATCGTCACTCTTATCTATGAACTCTTGTGCAACAAATACTAAATCAGTTTTGTGTCAGGTCCTTGTGGAGGTGAAGGAGTAAACAGTTGTTTAGTCTTTGTTCTGTCATTGTAGACCGAGTGTAAGTTAAGATGCGTCTAGGTGCAGAGAATGTTCTTTCCGATGTAGAGGATGAGAGGGGAACTGTAGGATACAATGGTAACAGTCCGTGCACAGAATGCATCATGTCCTTGAACACCTTACAGGTGCTCATTGCCTCACATGGGGTGTGTCACCTTAACCAGTGGAGTGCACGGCTTAATCACATCTTGCAATAAAGGCAAATGCCTGGGTAGGGTAGGTCCTCCAGCTTAACGTTCTCCGTAAAGCAAAAGTTCTTCAACTGTGACTTATGACTTTCATAGCCACTGCCAGTTGCTGCACTCAACAAGGTGCTCTCAAGCGATAAAACTGATGAAATTCGTTGGCTGCTGAATCTGTCTTCCGGGACACTACCGAGGCATCTGATCACATGTCTGGAAGTCCATCTGGCGACAGCATACTGTTGCACTGGGAAATGTGTGCTGGCTTCTCCCACTGTCCACCCGTGGTGGCCGCCGCCTATATCTAGGTAACTATGGCTGTCCAATATTATGTTTTTCCGATTGTGCAACTATCTCATCACAGAACTGCTTTGAATCACCATCTGAACGTAGTCGCCTATAGTAAGCTTTTACAGTTTCCACTGCATCTATTGCGTATTGGAGTGCAAGACTCTTTGTCTGTAAATGACACAGGTTTGCAGTAGCATACAAAAGATGACTCAACTTGAGACCAAACAAGGTGGTGAATTGGTTTAGGGCAGGCAGTAAACCACCAGCCTTTAAGCCATGCTCATCACGTGTGTTTGCTGTATTTCTTCGAGAACCGTCAACAAAAGGCTATTGTCTTTGACAATGGCATTCATAGTAACAGTTCTTGCAGTCCACAGACACGGGCACAAAGGTTTCAACTTCACTATAGTCTGAGCTGCTTGCTTGTTACATCAGTGCTGTGAAAAAGTTGATCTTTTGGGGGAAAGAAAAAATTAAGTTTGTGACTTCCTTTACCATTTCCAGGGCATCTCTTAGGCACACGAGGTTTCTACCCGCATTTTGGAAGCATAATTTTAACGAACGGACAAAGCAGTGAACTGCAGTTGGAAACTCCTGCTTAAATCGTGTTACTTCTCCAGATTTTTCCCTTGCATGTTGGCCGCACCATCGAATGCTTGTCCTCGGCATAGTTGTAAAGGAAGGTGGCATAAATCAGAATATCTTTGATAACTGTAAATAATATTTCTGTCTTGGTATCAGGCACTCTAAACAAACCTACAGGGTCTTCGTGGGACTCGTAATTGTCATCTACTCAGCCTAACTAAAAGTATCTTTCCCTGTATGGAAATCTGGTCAGTGACTATATCACGAGAGGTAAGACGGTTATCTGTTATCCATCTCTTGATGATTTCATTGCTAGCGTTCTGCATCAGCAGAAGCTGCTCCAAACTTCCTTCTGTCTGTGTGTTTCCTTCTGTGTGTGTGGCCTCGAAGAAGAATGCCTTGCCAACTGAGCCAAAAGGCCTTGCCTACGTTTCTGTTGGACCTGCTCCAACTGCGAACTCCATTATGTAGCAATAGTTTTTGACAGGCAAGCCACTTGATTTTTGCCTGTTTGTGGTAATGTCATCCATCGTGAGCTTTGAATTTTTCAAGAACTTTCTCCCAGGTGCAAAATCCATTTCTGATGAAAGCTTGTTCACCAAGTCTAGTGAAGATCAGCTCACGCTGTGAAACCCACCTGCAATAAAGGCAAGATGCCTTTTTCTTGGTGATACAGACACTCAGCCAAGAGTACTGTTTGTACCATGACACTTGAAAGTTTCTTCTTTTTCAAGGTAGTGTATCCAGTGTTGGCTTAAGCTGAGGTTAATCAACATTCTCAACAGTAGCAGCACAACACTGTCCAATACATGGATGAACCAGTTCAGCTTCCATTGTAGTAGACATACTGACGCTTTCACTGTTTCCAGCGACTTTATTCAACCTTCTGCTCCACCTGGAGGGATGTACAAGTTGCATGTGTCCCACTCCATTTGCAAGGGTTGGCTAATTCAGTAGGCCTAACTGTATACTAAAATATCTTAGAATATACGCTGATACCTTCTAACACCCAAAAATCTCACTTGCCAGACTGAATAACGTCCAAGCAACTGTCATTATCCTTTTTCCTTCTCTTTATTTCTTCACGATCAGAACCATCCTCGTTCGCATCCCACACTCTCGACAAGGACAAAAGCAAACTTGCCTGTCACATCGTCAGGACAGCTTTTTTTTTTTTTGTCCGCTCGAAAACTCTAGACCTTACGCATGTGCATCGTCGGTGGCGGCCCAGTCTGAGAACGAGGTCGCCAACGTGCGACGCAGCTGACGGACAAGTGCCAAGTAGTGCCAGTGATGTGAAGGCGACGATGCAGCAAGCTACAGTGCTTTACAAGGAAATGTAAACAAAATGGGGATCTGACTCCCCCACCACTGCTTTATGGCCCTCAGGCCAGACCTCTAGTCGAACTAGTCAGCATGACAGAGTCTGCCCTCAATAAGACAGGCTCTATTTCTGGAAGGGACTTCACTCCCAAGATAACCGCTAAGACAAGGTTCGCTCTGGACCTGGAAAGACATCCCACTTGGGAAAAAGATGTTAGGTTAGGTTAGGTTAGGTGAGGTTAGATTAGGTTAGGTTACGTTAGGTTAGGTGAGGTTAGATTAGGTTAGGTTAGGTTAGGTTAGGTTAGGTTAGGTTAGGTTAGGTGAGGTGAGGTTAGATTAGGTTAAGTCAGGTGAGGTTAGGGTAGGTGAGGTAAGGTTAGGTTATGTTAGGTTAGGTGAGGTGAGGTGAGGTGAGGCGAGGTGAGGTGAGGTTAGGTTAGGTTAGGGTAGGTGAGGTCATGTTAGGTTAGGTTAGGTTAGATGAGCTGAGGTTAGGTTAGGTTAGGTTAAGTGAGGTGTGGTGACGTTAATTATGTTAGACTGGTTAGGTGAGGTGAGGTTAGGTAAGATCAGGTTAGGTTAGGTGAGGTTAGCTTAGGTTAGGTTACGTTAGGTGAGGTGAAGTGAGGTGAGGTTAGATTAGGTGAGGTGAGGTTAGGTTAGGTTATTTGAGATTAGGTTAGGTTAGTTTAGGTTAGGTGAGGTGAAGTGAGGTTAGGTTAGGTTAGGTGAGGTTAGGTTAGGTGAGGTGAGGTGAAGTTGGGTTAAGTTAGGTTAAGTGAGGTGATGTTAGGTTAGGTTAGGTGAGGTGAGGTGAGGTGAGGTGAGGTTAGGTTAGGTCAGGTTAGGTTAGCTTAGGTGAGGTGAGGTGAGGTGAGGTTAGGTTAGGTTAGGTTAGTTTAGGTTAGGTTTGGTGAGGTTAGGTTAGGTGAGGTTAGGTTAGGTGAGGTTAGGTGAGGTGATGTTAGGTGAGGCTAGTTTAGGTTAGGTGAGGTGAGGTTAGGTTAGGTTAGATGAGGTGAGGTTAGGTTAGGTTAGGTTATGTGAGGTGAGGTTAGATGAGGTGAGGTGAGATTAGGTTAGGTTAGATGAGGTTAGGTTATGTGATGTGAGGTTACGTTAGGTTATGTTAGGTGAGGTTAGATGAGGTTAGGTTATGTGATGTGAGGTTACGTTAGGTTATGTTAGGTGAGGTTTGGTGAGGTGAGGTTAGGTTAGGTGAGGTGAGGTGTGGTTA
>JAUUDZ010465732.1:0-12025 GCA_032361705.1 Panulirus versicolor
AAAGCTTTTTTTTGTTGAATTGTAACTGTGACTAGATTTCTTGTGAGTCTTGATTATACTTAAGGAAACTGAAGATAGGAAGTGATTTGAAAACTAGATCACTGATGAACAAGGGTCTCTTGAGAGCCTCCCTCTAGCTAGCAGAACAAAACGAATGTCCTCAAGCCAGTGGGTTTCAGAAAGAGCAAAGTCCCATCCAGCAGATCAACTTTTCTGTTTATTTTGCAGAGCCACCTTCACTGGAGGGTTTATCTTGTGTTTATCTTACGGTGGTTTCGAGTGCTTCTCAGAAGTGTAATGTCTTCACTACAAAACTCTCTGGGTCTGGGTACGGACCTCCCCATCCACGAATACAATCCCCCTCGAGGGTCCTTCATACCTAGCTATAGCGTCTCTCTCTCTCTCTCTCTCTCTCTCCGTATTCCGTATCGCCCTCGTTCTCGGATGCACAATGATGCCACAAACGAAATAGTATCCTCAACTTCAAAGTATTGCACCATATCAAACAAAGACCTTAGATGTCTGATGGTTAACGCAAGATAAAGGAAGAACTTGTAGTACGTGACTGGAAAAAAGGTTAGAACTGTGTTTCCCTCTTGTTTATCCGACGGCTGAGTCTCCTTAAAGTGTTCCGTTTCCAGGCTGTGCTGTTCTAGCCCTGGGGTGACGACGTGGGTATATCGTTAAATTATTCCAGCAGAGAGTTGCACGACACGGTGAACCCGCTCAGTTAAAAATTGAGACCCATGCCTACTGGGCAGGAGGGAAAATCTGGTAAAATAGAGTAAAGTGAAGTAGGTATATATGAAGAAGGGTGCCGGAAGACCCCCCTCTTCCTCAGCAGTGGCCCATCGTAGGTCTAAGTACTGAATACATGGGGCGGTTAGCTCATATTCAAAACACGGATGGCGGCGATGTGTCATTGCAGATGCACTGCTACGACACGAGTGGTCACTGTTGTTCAATGTCATGTGGTTTCATGACACTGGCAGATGATGCAGCGCCCTCAAAACCAGTGGCCAAGCTCTGTGTCTCTTTGAGTAGGTTGCATCAATTACGACGTAAATGGCCATACAGTGTCCGGAAGATTATAGTGTAACGCTGGTGTCACACTGTGTACTGCTTGGGTGACTCAAAACCACGACCTGGACGGCCAAACTCTGTTTATCACTCGGGAAGCTGAAGCGGTGCCGGTACACGAGATGTCGTCACACTGTGTGTCACTCAGGTGGCTCACAGAGCAGGATAGAACACACTGTGTATCTCGCACGACTGATGGAGTGACCCAAAGAAGCTGGTTGGCCTCAGTGTATGTTACTAAGGCGGCTGATGCAATGCCATGGCTCGGATGGCACTCTGTGTGTGTCAGTCAGAGTAATCGAGTGCCACGTCACGGGTGGTTCGCATTGTGTAGTACCGATATGTAAATACCTATGTATCGAACATGGGCAGTGGGTTCTACAATGTGGGGCCTCATTTCTTGAACTTCACCTAATACCATACAATTGTTCTAAGACTTCTGCATGCTGTTCACATTCGCAATTTCATCACCCAGTTTGTTCCATTCCACCAAGACTCTTGTACTAAGAAAAGACATTGATATTTTTTTCTAGCTTGTTTATGTTATGTCTCTGGTTGTTCTGTCATTGCGTACTTCCAAGAACTGTTCGTCATCAAACTGGTATAAAATTTCAAAGGTAGTATCTGGTCACCCTTTACTCGTCTCTCTACCATGGTGAACATATTTATGTTCCCTAACCTTAAACTTGACTCTCTCTCTTTTGAGTTCAACTTTCTTGCCCTCCTTCGGACCTTCTTTACGTAATGATTTTACTTTATGAAAAAGTTTTACACTCCTGAGGGTCTCTTCTCTAAGGGTTTTTCATCTTACAAGTCTTTACACTTCTGTATTACGCACACATTTACAATTTCATCATTCAATGTATTCCATTCATATATTATGAAAGTCCTTAATGACGTCTTTTCTACTACCAGGTTTCTTCCTTAATTTCATGTTTTTGGCCTGTGGTTCTGTCCTTGCATCTGTCGAAAAAATGTTCCAAGAAAGCTTTAAAGACTTAAAGGCTTTGATCAAGTCACCCCTTTACTCTTTCTCTCTTCCAAGGTGAGCAAATTCCCAGAATGTTAGCGTGAAGAGTTTAACAAAATTCTTAATACAGTCACGATATTTTTACCTCTAAAACTGCACATGTGTAGATGGAAAGTGAACAGTCGGAAAACAAGCTCAGTAGAGAGACGTATCATCATCACGTCCCCCTGGCTAATCAGGAGCTGTCAGTCATGTCATTCACACCCCTTACTTACGTGCACTTACCACAGGCTTGGGCCAACACACGGAAGCTGCTAATGATATAACTTTGTGAATTCTTCTTTTTTGTTTTGGTTACTTCTGAATGTTACTCTCTAATTTCACGTTAGATTATCACTCTCCGTGCTGGCATTTCTGAGCCGTGTCTGCCATTGAAGGGCTGATGTTCCAAAGGCAACAGCTTCCCTATAAACCAAACTTCACACACGGTTATTCTATACCATTAATTCTCTCTCTCTTTATCTTTCTCAGCAACGAACCGAGAAGAACAATAACAGTTTCTGTATCTCCTAGGACGTGGACGAGCCTTAAGCAATCGCTACTGTCAGTCCACCGTTACACCTGGGTCTGGCAGACTGTGCGAACTGCGTGATGACACACACATCGCACATCATATGGAAGTCCCCGTGTCACAGGTCCTCACTGTACATCAAGACTGACTTCTTTCTTTTCAGAATTCTGTCCTGCCATTGGTCTCTTTTTCAGAATTCTGTCCTGCCATTGGTCTCAGAATTCTGTCCAGCCACTGGTCTCCTTTTTCAGAAATCTGTCCAGCCATTGGTCTCTTTCAGAATTCTGCCCACGGTGACAATGAGGGATCATTTAAGTTTCTTATCATTATCCACTTAATGAACATATTACTAATATTTCTCTTTAAGTGTCTCACGGTGGCTTGTTTTTACACACTTCATTATCTGGTAAATATACCATCAAGTCTTTAGTAACCTGGTGAGTAAATGTATATCTTATACATCGCACTTCTCTCCGCAGCGTGTAAACTCGCTCATAATCTCCTACATAAATCTCTGACACGCCTTCAGTCGCATTATCAAAGTCCTACCATACTTCTTTTCTTTCATTTTTCTTCCAAACTTGTTCGCCGCTTCCTTAGCCAGCGAGGTAGCGCCAGGAGCATCCGTTCTGTCCTTTGTTGGCCATTTAAGGCCAAGCTTGGGTACCCTTTGGACCCGGCCTTCCATCCCGAGGAACCTTCATTATATTAAGATTGAGTGACGTGGACTATGTGTAATCTTGTAAGGTTTGGTTGGGCTTTGGAGGCTTCAAAACGGCCTTCATGACCAAGGTTTGGTAATTTAAGGTCTCGCCCATCTTTGGTGCTTGACATGATAATGTAGAATATATACATAGCTTTCCAGGAATTGTTCTGAAGTGTATTTTTCTGCCATGTTTCAAAACAAACAGATACTTAATATATCTGTAATGAGTAATTACGAAATCCTTTACATGTGCAATGATTTAAATCCTTAATTACAGGACATAGTGGCCTCCTGGCAATATTTCTCCCGAAGATTCGTATTTAGCTTGAAGAATAGGTAGGTCTTCTACTGTGGTTTTTGATGTATTGAATGACTCCTAAATTTAAAACAATCCGTAATGAATCTCAAAATGCTTCCTCCCGCCAACTCGTACACAACAGATACGAAGGAAATTATTACAAATCTTTTTACAAGTTTATCATTCATATAACGAACTACAAGGCTTAATGGCCTGAAAAGCAATATTTCAACCTCAGATCCGTAATCAGCATGAATACGAAGGATCATAAACTGATTTTCAAATAAACGTATTTAAATGTATTGAAAATAAGAAATGTATCAAAAAATACCAAAAATTGCAATTATTTTGCTAGTTTTTTTAATGATATTTTAGCCCATATATTTTTTTCTTTTTTTTCTTTCTCTTAGGATTAAAATATAACATGAGGAAAGGCTTCTGTACTTCAAACAATTATCGATAATATCTTATAATGAGACCCTTGGCTGATAGATACACAATGCATAGAAAACGTACATTCATAAATATCTGAAACATTTATCAATGTGTAGTTACAGGACCTAATGGAGTTCATGTTATATTTCAGATTCGTGTTCAGCATGAGAAGTGGGCCGTATAATGAGGTCTTGATATCCAATATATTTCCCTCAAGAAAAACGCCAAAAGTTGCAGGTACTGTACAGGATCTTTTTCGCAGTGTATGTTTTAGCCTAAGACAAGGTTTTTCTTTTAAAATCAAAATGTTAGGAAACACTTTTGTATTTGAAAATGCTATCAAAATTATTTTATTATCCTTCCTTCCCTTGGTTCTCGAGAGATACCCAATAAATAAATACGATGACATAAATCATAGTGAAAATAATCACAGACTGTTTAAAAAGCTTAATTTGTATTCAGCATAATGAATAGCCCATACAATGAGGTTTTAAGTAAACATGTTTTCCAAAGAAAAAAAAAGATTGCAAGTATTCTGACGGATTTTTTTTTCTGTGTATTTTCTAAACCACATCAGCTTTATATTATGAAACTGAAATGTAAAGAAAGGATTCTGTACCGGAAATCATCATGGAAAACATCTCGTAATGTCTACCTTGCCTGACAGATATTTGATAATTAAGAAGCGAATAAGAACGAATTCCCCTCTATAGCTGTATTCATCGAAATCCTTAATGACATGAATGAATGATCTCGAGATTATATTTCATCCTCGGGTTCGTATCGACCATGTGACCTACACCCT
Source organism: Panulirus versicolor (assembly GCA_032361705.1). Classification (NCBI taxonomy): domain Eukaryota; kingdom Metazoa; phylum Arthropoda; class Malacostraca; order Decapoda; family Palinuridae; genus Panulirus; species Panulirus versicolor. The sequence goes on from JAUUDZ010465732.1 coordinate 4,866, forward strand.
ATACTGATGATTAGGAGGCAAATTTATTTCCTCGAAAAAAATACTAAAAACTGCATGAGATTTTGTTACAAAAAATCTTTTTCATCTAAAATTGAAAAATATCGCGTAGAAAGGTAAATATGGAATACACCTCATAATGCTTCCTTTTGCCAACAAATATCCAATAAATGTGAAGCAAAGATTCACAATCTTAAAAAAAATGTAATCATGTAAATATCCAATGACGAGACATAATGGCCTCAGAGCAATATTTCGACATCAGATCCGTGTCTAGTAAAAAATAGGCCTTATTATGAGGTTTTCAATTAAATCTACCTCCCCACAAAAATACCAAATGTTGCAGGTATTTTGCAGGATTTTTCTGACCCGTTCCCCTCACTTCATTTACTCTCACCTTTTCCCTAACTACAGTTACTCTCTGCTGGTATTTCTTCACACTAGTCTCCTTTCTAAGCTCACTTACTCTTCACCTCTCCCGACATTGTTTCCTCCTTTTCGAAATCCTCTACAAATCTTTACCCTCGCCTCCACAAGAGAGTGAAGTCTCTCTTTTTCACGCCTAGCAATCAATACGTAATCTAATAATAATGGTGTTTTAAATGCTCAAGTAAAGGACAATGTCTGCAAAACATTATTTCGAACGCTGATTCGTATTATGTAAAAGAGACCTTGTAATGAGGGTTTCAACCAAAGTGCAAAAAATTGCATGTATTTTGCAGACTACTTCAGCTCATAAAAACATTTTATTTAATGTAGTAGGAAAGACTTCTATATTGGAAATAAATAATCGAAAAAATATAACACTTCCCTTGGTTGACAGATACACAATAAATACCAAGCGAATATTCACAAAATCTTTTAACACTTTCAGTCATATGCAAATGTTTAATTCCAGGATATAATGGCTGAAATGTAGTGTATCAGCATGGAAAAATAGGCATTATAATGTAGTGTATCAGCATGGAAAATAGGCATTATAATGTAGTGTATCAGCATGGAAAAATAGGCATTATAATGTAGTGCATCAGCATGGAAAAATAGGCATTATAATGTAGTGCATCAGCATGGAAAAATAGGCATTATAATGTAGTGTATCAGCATGGAAAAATAGGCATTATAATGACTTTTTGATATAAATCAATTCCCTAGGAAAATACCAGTAATTGCAGATATTTTGTAATTTTTCCTTTTTTCGTTACTAGTTCCAAAAGTCTTTACACATGGTCACTGAAAATATCTCGCTACTTTTCTTGCCCGGCGAATACCTAATAAATACGAAGCGTGATAGTCATCTTTTAGATATGTATTCAATTAAATCTTTAACTACATTACGTAATGGTTTCAAGAAAACCTTGGATTCGTTTTTTAGCATGCAGAAGAGGCCTTGTAACGAAGCTGTGGTAAGCAAATGTATTTACCCAAGAAAAATACCAAAAACATTTTCAATGTATTTTCTTATGCCTTTTTATTTCTCGTTTCAAAACTTGAAATGTTCTGAAAATTTTCTGTACTTGATCTCGGAATATCCATATCATAATCATTTCTCTTGCAAACAGATATCCAATAAATGAGAAGAGAATTATCACAAAATCTTTTACATATTATGTAATCAATCAAACAAGATATTACAGGACTGAATGGCCTCATAGTAATATTTCAACCCTATATTCGTATACAGCATGAATATTAAGCTTTATAATAATAAGGTTTTCAAATAAATCTATTTCCCAACAAAAACACGAAAAAATAAGTATTTTGCACGATTTTCTCTTCCAAAGCGCTCACAACAGATCGAGTTACATATAGCGACAGACCACACAGACCCAGGGTCTAAACGAGGGTGGTGTACCTTTAACTTTACTGGAAAAGATGCAGTCTCCTTGAAAGCTGTCGAAGAGGAGGATAGCTGAGCAAAGGCTCTTTCCCCACCCTCCGACAACAAGCAGGACGGGAGAAACTGCTAAAAGAAATCCATGGTTACTACACCTGAAGGAGAAATGTATAGAAAAGTTGGGAATTTAAATGAACACGAGTATGTCGTCATGCATATGATGAGGCAAGACGTGCGTACCTTCACGTTTTGTTATAGCAGGCAGCATCAAACTTCGAGCTCCAGCCCCCGAGACTTACTCTGCCTGTATTACTCCTCCAGTGGAAGGACAGTACAGTACTTCCTCCTACTTCCCTTAAAGCAGGCAACACAGGTTCATTAATAAAGGAACGTTACCGCAGCACATGCAAGACAAGACCTGTGGTTAAGATGGTAGCTAGATATACCACTACAACATAACGAATGGTTATGTAAGCTGTTCTATTTAATACCGGTGAGTGGCAGGTGATGATCGGGCCTCATTGTAAACACATTAACCATCTTGTTCTGACCAACATGTTCTGGCAGATTAGCCTCATATCTTTTTTTTTTTTCTTTAAAGCAACAAAGTTTATATGTTTAAGATTAGAGAGAGAGAGAAAGGGAATTTTTTTTTTCTTTTTACCTACGACATGACTTTTGCCAAAATGGCAAGAGCAGCTGCGTGGTTGCTGCATGTAATTCTTCCTCACAGCTGCCTCGTGTATAACGTAACTACCCAAACTGGGTTCATCTACGACTGTTTTGACCCACGAGTCGACGTCTTCCTTTAAATGTTTCCGTTGTTCTACACAATGGACCTTATTTCGCTGGTAGTATAAGGAATAGTCGTTCTAGCTTCCCGATTGGGCTGTCATATATCTTATTTTCCTGATCGACTTCACACGCGTTCCGTGGTATTCTTGAAGATCTGATAAATCTGTATCTTTCTTGTCGATGGGATTCCAGCTTCAGTACACTCTCCTTTATCTCATCACCATGTTGCCCTGCGTACATTATCATATCTCATCAAGATGCCATGCGTGCATTGTCATATCTCCTCATCATGTTGCCATATGTACATCATCATATCTCATGATGCCATGCGCACATTATCATGTCTTGATAATTTTTTCTCTTTCTAGGTTATATAATTTCAGATAGTAGTTCATTTGTTCCATCCCCTTCATTCTGCTCATTAAGGATTTCTGAATTCTGATTCTTTTCTTACTAGTAACTATACGATAAATCAATATCCAGTTTCCCTTCTTATGCTTCCATTAAATATTTCCAACAGATTTCTGTCACTTGTCGTGAAGGCTCTCGTAATCATACCTCTCATTCCACGACAGAATAATGCTCTCTAATCCATATCTTCTCTGAATTCTAGTTCATTTATAACGATTCACAAATTTCTTGCATTCCGTTTAATTTTCTCTGTTGAGCCCTTATGTATATGCTGTCAACAATGTATTCTTTTCATTTGCTCAAATGATTCTTCGTTGAATTTCATCAAATTCATTTCTGACCAAGTGAAGATCGTTTCGAAGTAGTTTTGCATCTCCTTTTGATTAGTTGCTGATCCAAAGATTTTTGCTCATCAGCAAAACTCCTTATTGCAGGTTCCTTTACTTAGTGAGAATGTCTAATCTTTGGTTATTGAACCACTGGTTTTATTTTCCTTCAGTAACTATCAACATTAACTTCATATATCCATAACTCCCTTCTGCTCCCAGGTTTAATAAAAAGTAGCTGACACATAAATAGTGTTCGGCAGAATTCGTCCATCTCCTCGCTTCGTTTACCCATCATCTCTTGCAGTAACCAAGCAGGCATTACTTGGAAAAAAAAAAAGGTGATAGCCACAAGCACTGTATGGTGAAGGCACTGGCGAGGTATGCAACTTTTTTTTTTTCTAGGTGGGGCTAAAACTTAGTGTTCTGACAAAACATAAATCATTCTTACCGGTAAGTTCGGTGCCAGCAAGCTTCCAGTCCGCTATTTGCGGCCCCCGACCCACTCAGATCCTCTCTTCCTGGAATCGGTCAGACGGGTTGCTTGCAAACAGAAAGTTTTTGCGTCCCAGCCTCCCGCATCTAATGTCAATGTCGTGATGAACTGATGTTCTGTGTGCAAAGGAGGTGATTGTGTGGTCTCTCTGAACAGTATTATGTAGCGTATACGTAACGTCTGTTTGTTATTATAGCCACTATACTGACGTTTAATTTTTCAATGCCCATGTAACATAACTGACTATTATGTTGGCTATGTTTTCTTTATCTCATGCGCTGCAATTTTGCAAAAGTCTGGAAAATGACCGTCCAGAGATACTGGAAACTTATTCGTCCCACTTTGATAATGGGATGTTCAAACTCCCACACTGGGATGTTGGAATTCCCACATATATTGGGATGTTAAATCAACCACATTGGTACTGGGACGTTAAAATCTCACACCATAATAGAATCGTGTTCATTACGGATGTGCGCAACCTGCTCGTAAAGTTTGTCTGCCACTGGTGTCTCTGCTTATCTTTCATCTTCACAAAGGTAGGGGTGACTTTATCAACAGCCATGGCACTTTTCAGCGCAGGAGTAAGGCGAGCTTTGATTAACTAAGAGCAAGACACCACCGCCAACTCTCTATCACAACTCCTGAACAGAGTTTATCCTGGAAATGAGTATGCGGCAAGGAAATGTTTGTACCTTATAGATACAGAGACACCAGTAATGTCAGTCATTTTCTTCCAGTGCAGTTGTCTCTGATACTGCGTGCATTAACGAAGAATATACGAGTGAGGCATGGGGGCGAGAATTCTCTCACGCATGGGGAGGTAAGGCTGCTCTACACAAGCATTTTTTTTCCCCCCCCACTTACTTTTCTTCAACCAAGAGGTACGTGTACACACTCCCTGAGGAGCCTGGCATAACACGCTGCACGTAGTATGTTCAGGTGTGGGCCTTCAACCTGACAAGTGCGTGTACTGACGCCTGCATGTAAATGGCACCTGCACGTGTTGACACCTGCAATGTACTGATATCCACTGGTACCACCATCTGCATGTACTGACACCTGCATATGTACTATCATCACGCTATATACCTCGCTTGCACCGACCCACTAAGGCACTTGATCGTGTCGGAGTTACTGCAGATGTTATAACATTTCTCCTTTGTTAATACTTCCAGGAATATAACTGTACGATCCACAGCTGGTGTGTGGTGCCCAATCATGTTCAAGGACTCAGGCGGGGAGGTGGGCATGAGTGGGGAGCGGGGGTTTGGCTCCCCATCATAGCTCTCCTGCTGCATGATTGTATGTATGTACGCTATTCTTCCTGCAGTGTGATCCCCTCAGAGACCGGCCGAAGCCGTCACGTACACTGAACTAACCTGGCCAGAGTTGTACTCGAGTGAACTTACTAATGCCTCATCAATCTGACCATCTCTACTCACAATACATAACTCAGGAATGACCTGGGTCCCCCCCGTTACGACACAGAATCCCTCCTCTTACGTCTGGCTTCTCTCTCTAATAATAATCATAACCCAATTATCTTTGGCGCTTATGCTTATTTTTTTCTTCTCGCAGATTCCGAGAAATGTTTAATGATCCACAACTTGCAGTCGGGTGCAAGAAGGCATCCAGCCCACTCTTTGTGGCGAGACCTACTTCCATTTTCTTTTCCTGGAATTGCTGAGACAGGTTGGTTGCTCTTAAGGACGCTGTGCGAAAAAAAAAAATAAATAAATTAAATGCGAGTCCTGTTTCCAGCGCCTCTTGTCAATGTCGTCCTATACTGAGGCTCCGCTTGTAATGAGGGCTTCCTATGCTTGTGTTGTAATGCCTGGGTGTAAAGACGTGTTGCACTGAAGACTGGCATGTTGCAGTGACTGGGTATAATGACGTCACCGGCATACGTAATGACGTCTGGATGTACTGACGCTCCTGAGAAATGCCATTATAGCCAACTGTGTTGATGCTGGATAGTCACGGTGAAGTGACAGTTTCGTGTTCTGACGTCTAGACGGATTGGATAATGCCAGGATGCAGTACTGCCCGAGTTACTACGTCTTCGTGTAGACACCGGGTCACCTTTACCCCCTGAGGGTATACTGACAAGGAAGGTAATAGATTCTTGAGTACTGACAGCTGAGTGTACTTACGTTAGGTGTAGTGACATAGCGGTACGATGACGGCATAGTGTACTGCTGATTTAGTGTACTAACATTTGTATGTACTGACCCTCGGTGTCGGCATGTATGTACCAACACACCAAGGCCTGAATGTGGAAATATGTACTTACTCCTGAGTGTACCGACCACTGGCTATAACGACCCCTTGCTATACTGATGACTGACTGTATTGGAGACTTCGATAAACTGAAGGGTTTCCGCTCAAACATCCCGTTGCACCGACTCCTGGGTGTACTGTCGTCTAGGTGTACTTATTCCTGGGTGTGCTGACATCAGGGTGTATCGAGACGTGGTATACTGAAGCCTGAGTACTGACCATGGTTGTACTGATGTAAAGGGACTAACGTACTATTCAGAAAAAGTGTGGTGTATTGACACCAAGGAGTACTTAAGTTGGGGTGTACTAAAACATGGGTGTACTGGCACTGTGGGTACTATTGCCCAGGTGTACACACGCTCGGGCGCTATGCCACCCGACTTGACTAACGTCTACGCGTAGTAACGCCTCATGGTAGAGACGCCTACGTCTCTACTGGAACCTTGATATTGAGCGGCCCTGTGTGAATATGGACGTCTGATTACTGCCGACACCTGCCTGTCCCGAGGCCTAAATGCGCGGCCATCAGTACCGTCACACACTGACGCCAGTGTGTGACGCTCGCAGGATACGGGGACTTGTCCAGTGCTGGGTCCGGACAGAGTACTGAAGCTCTGCTGGAAAACCTCGTGGTGAGGGGCTGGTTGGACATGGTTGCCCGTCCAGCACAGTGCGTACCGGAACTTTGCAATACACGCAGGCATCAGGTTGTACCGTGCGATAGGCTCTCGAGGTGTTGTACGTGACGAACATAAAATGATTAAGATTAGAATATCAAGAATGTTTGGCGGCTCTTGTGACAACCCTTGAAAGTTAATCAATCATCTTACTAATGATTGAAGAAACTTTCCAGATTATGAATCCCCAAGATAACGAGTTACTTTAACAAATGAAGGTTCAAAACGGATAAAGAAATATCCTGTGATGATGATTAGTCATGCTGACGAAACGACACAACTGATGAAATGAATGATAAAATACGAGTAAATAGAAAACAAATCCCGATGTGACTCAAGGG
>JAUUDZ010465742.1:0-12024 GCA_032361705.1 Panulirus versicolor
TAAGTGAGTGATTGCGTGTGTGTGTGTGTCTGTGTGTGTGTGTGTGTTTTCTCGTGTACTGTTGGTTGATCGGCAACAATGGGGAGTGGGACTAATGTCCTTATCGTTCTGGGATCCTCTTGGTTTATTTCATATTCCAGTCTGATATTTGAAAATGGATTCCATTTCATAAATTGGATCGTAAATGTTATGAGAGTTCAGATACGACCATTGGCCAGGGTATGAAATGTTTATGACCATATCGTCGGAAGATAATGTCCCATGGGTCAAAATGCGTACAAAACAATTCTTTGTTCTCAAATAAAAGTCAAGAGAAGTTTGGGAATCACCTTCCGTGGACAATATGAGCATCAGACAGGAGAGACTCGTCCCTCTTCTCATATTCATTATTTTTACGTGGCTCAAGAAAGGATGTCAGCAACAGAATCCCTTCTGGACAGGTTAGTCCACTTAATGCAAGAGAAATGTGATACAACAAAACAACAGAAGAAAACGGAAAGCTACTGCATGTAGTTTCAACACGACTCCAGCACGATACAATGAAGTAAGATACAATACAATACAATACAATACAATACAGCACAATGCAATACAATACGTTACAATACGTTATAGTACAATACAGTACAATGAATGCATTACAATACAATACAATAATTACAATACAATACAATACAATACAATATAGTACAATACAATACATTAGAATACAACGCTTAAAGACCTTTAAAATATCTCAAGGCAGTGTAATTGCCACCAACCTTGATCACAACCATTGACAACGACGGTCCGATCCTGAAGTAAAATGACGAGGCTTTTGACCTGACCATCAGGTGAGGTCAAAGGCCAGACCATCAAACCTAAGGGTCTTACCGTCGTACTGTTGTGGTCAAAGGTCGTACATGCTAGAGGGTCTTAGCGTCATACTTAAAGGTCGTACCGTCATGCTAAAGATTCTTATAGTCATGATAAAAAAGTCGTACCGTCAAGCTAAAAGTAAACTTACCGTCATGTTCAAGGGTCGTACCGTCATGGTACAGGATAAACCTGGTTGTCAAGTGTGTCCAGCTTCATACGACCGTTGTGTAGGATTAACGTGTTATAGTAAGAATTGTATTAAGATGTCAATAACCAGGAAGTAAGAATTTAATGATGGAGGAATTAGAATATGGCCTTTGTTGCCAGTCATCATAGCACGTGATCCGCCGACGCCTCACTCCCGTGTCCGGAGATTTACCAATTAAGAATATTTTCTTAACATTGTTTAGCTACGTTGTAGTGAAAAAAATAGAATCAGGTTGTAAGAACAATAGAAATGACAGAGCTAAAATCTACCACAATCCCTGTGAGTCATATCTTACACTGCCACAACAGGATGTGTTTAGTGTGTCAGGATCATTGCATGTATGGGTAGCGAGCCAACAGTGTGGCTACAGGGACACTCACGGCCGGAATCTCAACAGGGTGTCAGCAGGGGAGAGGATCTTAGGTATGTACCAAGGACGTACTCAGGACTGGCCTGACCCAGCGGGCACGGGACGCTGCTGCGAGCAATGCACGTACGTACGGACCATCCTGACCTGAAGAATGTGGTCTGCCGCTGAGGAAGGGATCCCCTGCAGGCTGTCGGCAATACAGCTAAGATCATATCTTAAGGTCATGTGTAGCAAGTTGATGCTCCCTGAAGTGAACTTTTGATACTAGAGACCAAACAGAGCCGCTTGTCATTATCAAGTAGTGAAGATGGAATTACAGTGTATAGTTTATTTTGAGATGAATGTAGTTTGACTGCATTTCCCCATGGTTGCTCCTTTGCCCATCAGGTCTATAATGTAATGACTCGCATTACTCTATACTGAAAGGATATCAGAACACATTTACCCCTGTACAGTGACTCCGGATGCATTTGTTTTAATACTTGTAAGTAATTTATGTACATTTTCCCTAATTCTTGCTCTGCACTTGTGATAAGGGTGTTTTAGTTATCTTAACAGGTGTGTTAGGGTACATACCACATAATCTTAACCTCAGTCATTAGATGTAAACATCAAATGTAAGAATATTGTTAACCTTTCCCAAGCGTATAGGAGAGTGAGTGGTCACGGTAAAGTTGCTGTGCTGCGCCATAACTGGTACGTTCATTGTGTTTATCAAAGGTTTCACTGATGCCATGGCTCATGGCCGCCCATGGCTGTCTTGATGGATCACAAACACTACTAACTAACTGTCAGTAGATTCTTTGTAACTTTTTTCTTTCTTTTTATACCTTACACACGTATATGATGATGAAGGGGGAATCACACTTTAGTAGGAGTTCAGATCATTTTCTTTATTGAAACTTTACAATACACAGCATGTTTTACGGAGGATATCCCTCTCCTCAGTTGTAAACAATTCACAAAGATTCAACTTCCAACATAATCACACAGGCTTGTACACCCTCTTACCGCCACGGCGGAGGAAAAACTGTCCTGGCCGTTCATGGGAAAGTAGGACGATGCCTTATAAAGGTAGTTATACAGGGGTGGTTGGCCTGGGTAGGAAGATGCGTGGTCAACTATTCCTCCTATGTTATCGTGTCTTGGTAATTCTTTCATAATGATTTGGTTGATTTTAGTATGTGCTCTAAAGTTACCTTGGGATATATGGTTTAAAGTTATTGATATTACCAATCAAGGAAGATGAGGGGTCCAATGTGACTGGGTTGTTAAGGTGTACATGGTGAACGTTTTCTTACCAATACTTAGCAAAAGCATTAATATGATGGTCGTATTTACATACTGAATGACTGTGCCAATAGCATCGCTCAGATTTGGTTTTACTTATGTGGCCAATACATAGATCTGTACGTGTCTTTTATTCAACGGCATCTCTTGAACATTCTCTATCATACATCTTAAATATAGCTGTGTCGTCAGTATTAACCATATCCTCACTCACTGTGTTCCATTCATTCATCACTCATTTACTAGAAAAGTACCTGTTTCCATCTTGATTGAATACTTTCTAGCTTGATTTCATGTTATGTCCCTGGGTTATTCTATCCTTACAACTCTCTGCACTGTCCATTTCATCGATCTATCATAGAAACTTGAAGGTTGTGATCAGGTCACCCTTCCTTCTTCTCTCTTCTATGGTTGGCAAGTTTAAGCCACCAGCCTTTTTCCCTTAACTCAGTTCTCACTACTCTGCTACCATTTCTTTTTGTCCTCCTCTGGACCTTCTCTTTTAGCTCTTTCTGTTTCTTTAGGCAGAGATTAAACATAAGAAAGCATTTTCTAGTCTTGGCTTTATGTAGGATATGAACAGCTTGTTGAATATTTCCTTATCCATTTGTTTGAAAGCTGTTCTAACATTTGCCAGCAGACAGTTTGTTGCCCTAACTGTTCTTCATATGTAGGACTCTGGTCACAGCTTGAGGTATTCTTACACAACGTCACAAGCGGTAAAACGTCATATACTTTCTAGCAGGCCAGGTACAGACAACACACGCAACCATCACTATTTTCTAGGACAAATCTCTCTCTCTCTCTCTCTCTCTCTCTCTCTCTCTCTCTCTCTCTCTCTCTCTCTCTCTCTCTCTCTCTCTCTCTCTTTTAGAAATCTTAAACATTTATTACACATGACCTTTCCCTCAAAATTGTTGTCTTCAAACTTGAGTCATAATCTCTGGTGACCTAAAACCTGGTAAGCAGTGCACAGAAGCTGTGAAAAGAACGAACACATTTCTTGGTTTCATAGGTATAACCCTCTAATCTGAGACCAGGGAAATCATCCTTACTCCTTACAGTTCACTGGTTCGTCCACATCTTGAATATTGTGATCAGTTTTGTTCATCCAATATTTTGATCAGTTTTGTTCATCCTACTTGAAAAAAAACAGACGTAAAGGAGAGAGTGCAGCGTCGGCCTACCAGGATGATTCCCGGACTGAGAAACAAATCCTACGAGATGAGATAAACAACTTGAATGCACTTAGCTTAGGAAAGAGAAGGTAAGATGATCTAACACAAGTATTCAAAGTCACCAAAGGCTTTCATGATGTTGATCTATCAAGTAACCTAAGACTTGATTCGTCTGATTTTACTCGTAGTGATAGATACAAACTCGTGGACAAACGATATACCTTGAATGAGGCAAGGTACTTTTTCTTCAACAGAATTGTTAACATGAAACGATCAGTCAAGTAGAGTGGTTGAAAGCGCTTGATATATACTTCGCTTCAAGTCCACGACTTTCATTATTTCTGCCTCCATAATTTTCCTTTTGTAGAAAGTCATCGATTTGCTTTCTAATCATCTTATCGAGGTACTACCGGACTCCTCCTGTTCGAGGTTTCACCAATAGTGAAAAGTCACCTTCGGCGAGGCTGTGTCATTGGGCGTTTGTATCTCGCTACTACATGAAGCCTTGGGCTACAGGAGCCGCTGGACAGTGTTCCTGGGTGACGCCAAGACTCTTTAGTAATTCTTCGATTATCATAAATGATCAATGAAAATATAGAACCTTAGAGACCACCCTTGCCTGCGTGTATTTCTGGTGGGAATATATGTCTTATGTGAGATATGAAGCCTGAAGACTGGGCGTGAGGGAGGTGGTTGTATAAGCGGCCATGGACAAGGAGCGAGGACAGTAGGTAGCTAATGTAGTGCTACTGAGAGAGAGAGAGAGAGAGAGAGAGAGAGAGAGAGAGAGAGAGCGTCATGATGGGGTTGATAACAGTGATAGTGGGAGGGGTATGGCGGGAGGAGGAGAGAGCCTGGTGGTGGAGTGCTCCCGGGGCTGGCTGCAGGAGGCCAGACCTGGCTGACACAGATGACAATGTCTCACTCTGATGATCGCATGAGACCCAAAGATGTGCATGAAGAGATAAAAAATGGTTTACTGAATTCTGACATCAATTCAACTGAGAATATGTAGCTGAAATATTACAGAATATGTGGGTCATGACAGTAGCCAGTTAATTAATCACAAAACAGCTCAAGGTCAAGGTGGAGCTGGATATTTCGCTTTGGATAAGCACATGTGTGAGTCATGTCTAAGTAGTACAGAAAGTTTTACAGAACATATTCTATGGTTTACCCATTATACATTTAGTGGTCATCAGTTGAATGTCAATTGATGTAATGTTCATGGACTGTTTATGACATTCATAGTAAAGGGTATCGTACTATCCTTGTATGAGTCTGCACGAGCACTGGTTGGTACCAGGTGTGTGTGGTGACGGACGTTGGTCAGTGGAAGTTGGGTGGGAGGAGGTCTCTGTGACAGAACCGGCGGTGAGGACCGAGCTGGTGCTGATGTTTGTCAGTGTCATGGTATTTACACTAGGCGGTCGCCCCTCTGTCCCCGAGGAAACTCTTACTGAGTCGCTTGTTCATCACTTCACTGGTCGGAGGGTCGGACTGCCATGATGTTTACACCAAGGCTACAGCAGCTGCGACATTGGCCTCTAGAGAGACTCTCACTAAGTCGCTGGTTTACTAGTTCACTGGTAAAGTCGTCTAATATATGTATGTCTCTTTCACAATCAGATTCAATGGAGGCATGCACTTGTGTGAAAATGGTTAGCCCAATTAGGAGAAATCCAAGTAGCCAGCAGAGGAGCAGCTAGTCCAAGTCGACAACTGACATCTGGCGCGCGTCCTACACAGTCACAGTCTAGACGAGGTGTGTCTGCGTGTGTGTCTGCGTGTGTGTGTGTGTGTGTGTGTGTGTGTGTTTTAAGTAAGGTGTGGGGGATGACTATACCCATATCACGTGCCAGTTCCGGTCCCGAGCAGCCCACAACTCCACACAAAGTTTGCACCAGACCGCTGGCACTGGCCAAACTTTTCAGCCAGCCGAGGCACAACTACCAACTTCTTAACTACAGGAAACATTTTTACAGTAGACTTACAGGGAAGTTACGCCCCCGTAGCACGCGCTATCACGATCCTCCACGAAGCAAAAAACGTTGAGCAGATGTTGGAGAAAAACTGTTATGGGAGCGACCCAACAACAAGACACTTGGTGTTATATGATATGGGTCCCTGAGCCGAGCAGCTTACGACAGGCTGGGAGCCAACATTCCTACTGACATCTTTCCTGGAACAACACAGTTTTCCTGTGGACAGATAGATGAAGATAGGAACGATATACTGAGGACATAGCGTCGGTCAAGCAATTGCACATAGATACACAAACATTCATACCTGGTAAACAAACAGACAAACATTATGAGAATCAGAGTATGTTTATACAAACACTACCAGATTCACACTGTGTCAACAAAGTTTGTCACTATACTTGTGGTATAACAGTTAGTTACAGCACTGCAGAAAGATAGATAAAAATAATTACTTGAACTGCAAAGGTTGGAGTGAAAAAAAAATCAGAGGAGCTAATTCACTTAGTTGGTGAAGCGTATATCTATCTTTCTAACTATCTATCTATCTATCTATCTATCTAGTTATTTATCAATCTATCTATCTATCAATAATCAAACTTTAGAGAGAATAAAAAGATGTTTTGGAAAGAGTTAAATAACGTGTATAAGACAAGAGAATAAATGGAAACATCGGTGAAGGGGGGCAAGTGGTGAAGTAGTAACAGGTAGTGATGAAGTGAAAAGGAGATGGAGCGAGTATTTTGAGGGTTTGTTGAATGTGTTTGATGATAGTGACATAGGGTGTTTTGGTCGGGGTGGAGTGCGAAGTGAGAGGGTCAGGAAGAGTGGTTTGGTTAAGAGAGAAGAGGTAGTGAAAGCTTTGCGGAAGATGAAAGCCGGCAAGGCGGCGGGTTTGGATGGTATTGCAGTAGAATTTATTAAAGAAGGTGGTGATTCTGTTGTTGATTGGTTGGTAAGAATATTCAGTGCATGTACGGATCATGGTGAAGTGCCTGAGGATTGGCGGAATGCATGCATAGTGCCATTGTACAAAGGCAAAGGGGATAAAGGCGAGCGCTCGAATTATAGAAGCATAAGTTTGTTGAGTATTCCTAGGAAATTGTATGGGAGGGTATTGATCGAAAGGGTGAAGACATGTACAGGCATCAGATTAGGGAAGGGCAGTGTGGTTTAAGAAGCGGCAGGGGATGTGTGGATCAGGTGTATGCTTTGAAGAATGTAAAAAATGAATAGAAAAATGGATGAATTTGTATGGAGCATTTATGGATCTGGAGAAGGCATATGATAGGGTTGATAGAGATGTTTTGTGGAAGGCCTTAAGAGCATATGGTGTGGGAGGTAAGTAGCTAGGAGAAGTGAAAAGTTTTACCAAGGTTGTAAGGTATGTGTACGAGTAAGAATAGAGGAGAGTGATTGGCTCCCAGTGAAGGTCGGTCTTCGGCATGGGTGTGTGATGTCTCCATGGTTGTTTAATTTGTTTATGGATGGAGTGGTTAGGGAGGTAAATGCAGAGGGGCGAGTATGAAATCTGTTGGGAGTGAGAGGCCCTGGGAAGTGAGTCAGTTGTTGTTCGCTGATGATACAGCGCTGGTGGCTGATTCGAGTGAGAAACTGCGGAAGTTGGTGAATGAGTTTGAAAAAGTGTATGAAAGGAGAAAGTTGAGAGTGAATGCGAATAAGAGCAAGGTTATTAGATTCATTAGGGTTGAGGGACAAGGTAATTGGGATGTAAGTCTGAACTGAGAGAAATTGGAGGAAGTGAAGTGTTTTAGATATCTGGGAGTGGACTTAGCGAATGGAACCACGGAGGCAGAAGTGATTCACATTATGGGGGAGGGGGCGAAGGTTCTGGAAGCGATGAAGAATGTGTGGAAGGAGAGAACGTTATCTCGGAGAGCAAAAATGGATATGGTTGAAGGAGTAGTAGTTCCAATAATGTTATATGGTTGCTAGGCATGTGCTATAGATAGGGTTGTACGGAGGAGGTTGGATGTGTTGGAAATGAAATTTTTGAGGACGATATGTGGTGTGAGGTAGTTTGATTCGAGCAAGTAATGAAAGGGTCAGAGAGATATGTGGAAATAAAAAGAAAGTGGTTGAGAGAGCAGAAGAGGGTGTGTTGAAATGGTTTGGTCACATGAAGAGAATGAGTGAGGAAAGCTTGACAAAGAGGATATATGTGTCAGAGGTGGAGGACAGACAGATGATTAGTTTTTTTTCTATCGAATTCCATGGTTGAGAATGCAAGGTCCATAGGACATGTTCACAGGTTTAGCAATAACCAACTGGGTCATCTGCCATAACAGAGAACAACATGGTTTATAACAAACAGAGAAATCAAAATAATTTAAGAGACGTCCAACAGTTTCTTCCTCACTATCACAACTTTACAGACCAATAGAGTTGATGAATCCTGTCACATATGGGATACACGACCCTTGTAGACGTGCTCCACATGTGAACGGTTGGAGTCGGTCACTAACCCGTGTTGTTCTTGTGCTCACCTCACTGTGTATAGGAGGTAGTAGGTCTCTGTGCCTGCCATCACTGAGCAGACCCTTCGTAAACTTCAAGGTCAGCTCCTCCCTCCTTCGTGACGATGTCTGTAAGGAGGACTGTGTGAGGGCTTCATGATAACTTTGTTCATACCCACAGCAGATCTTCATAGCTCTCGTGTGCTGCACTCTGTCGATCTAATGAGACTGGTGAGCAGAGAACCCAGTATGAAACAGTGGGCAGCAGCACTCCAGGGCAGGTCATACGTAAGTTATGTATGTTTTGATAAGTTGATCGGATGTGGCAGTGTACTTCTTCAGCATGTGTAGCATGTAGAGGAGTCGGGATGCTCGTGATGTGATATCGCTTGTGTGTTCAGCCTATGTCAGGTCAGAGTTTATGGCGACTCCTAAGAACAGGTTGCAACTGTTTACCATTGGAATGCTGGTGTTCCATCTGATTACACTTGACAGAACTAGTGGTTTTTCTTAGCTTTAGTTATATGCATTACTTGGCATTTGCCGAGGTTTAGTGACATGTTGCTTGCTGACGCCCATGTTTACTGCTCCTAAGTTGTGCCCTCCAAGGTAATCTCCTCAGGAAGGTGTTCTACTGAGCGTATTTCATACATAGTGAGGTTTTTATGTACTTAAGACGTTTTCCCGTGTGTTGTGCAACTCCATTGATTGCTGCCAAGAAGTTGATAGGATCACAGAGAGTTGCCAAAGGGGCCCCATAGGAGGTATAGCTAACACTACTCTTGCGTCCAGAGAGGATACATACTATTTGGAAACGGTTCTGAAGAATTCAATAAATCATCTAAGTAGAAAGGACTTTGATCCCATTCCTAAGAGGCGACTCACAACAATGGTCAATCAGGTTGAAACCTTTATTAAAATCATATATGATAAGTGAAAAATTTTTTCCCTGGCTTGTCAAGATCAGACAGCATTTTGTTAACGAAGCGCATGATGAGTTTATGTTCCCATATTGTATAAGATCGATATTAGGCTTGGTGTCAGACATCATTTCTGGGACGACAAAGCTCTCTAAAGCCTTGCATAATGGTTGGAGTCAGGCTCATCAGTCTGAGATTATCAACTGAGGAAACTTTCTGTTTCTTAGGTATTGCTTCTATTATCGTGTGGCGCCACACGGTCGGAGTATAGTCACCTCTGATGGATCTTTGTAATGCAGTTCTGTTGATGGAGCTCTCAGTTCCTTGACGAACTGTCTGATAAGTCGTATGGATAACCTTAGTGAATGTTGACATACATGTCCTGAGTTTGGCCAAACGTCTGGATACATCCCAAGGCTGGGGTAATAGTGTTCGCTTCTGCTGGTGGGTACGTTGGCTATAAGACTGTAGACTTCAAAGGAAAGTGCATTAATTTGTTCTGCTAATGCTTCTCTGTACCAAGAGGTTTGTAATCCTACGTCCGTACCATTTTTCTTTTGCTTTCCTAATCTGGCTGCTGACTTGCAGTCTTAGTTCCAACTGTTTTTGGTGGTGTCCACGTATGTATACTTTATCATGCTTGCGGAAGAGAGTCTTGTCTCGTGCTGTCATCCAGCCCAGGTCACTGTCACGAATAGAGAATGACACTGCCGTGGTATCAGTCCTGTATTGTGAGACAAAGACCTGAAGTTTATCAAGTTTTGTGCCAGTGTGTATCCCATTAATGTCTGACGTCATAAACACCTCCAGTAACCGCCTTGATGGACACGGCGCCTCTCTGCAGGTGTTCACCGGTGTCAGCACGCTGCAGCGGGGAGGTGGTGTCATCATCCGAGGGTCAGTATCTCTGCAGGATATCCATACCGTGATAGGCTGTCGTAGTCTCCCTCCTGCTCGTGTTCCTCGCCTCCGCTGTTATTTAAGTAGCCCTAAGGTAGTAGGCACCTCTCCATCCTCATGCATAAAGGTCATGACTGTCCGTAGGGCAGTTATGCCATAATGGTATACTGGCTATTTGTGACGCACATGACTTGTTCCCTAATTGACGGGAATTCCTCGCGTATGTTTGTAGACATGACAACATTAGCTAACCGTAAAATAAACTCTTTCAAAAATAAGTATAATCAAAACATAATCCAGCTAATGGTAAGGGCAGTGGCGGTACAAATATCGGAAACAATACTAACAGTGAAAAACAAAAAGAGAAAAATATTAAAAACTATTTAGAATTTCCCTCACAAAACTAATAGAAAACACACAGGAACACATGACCCTTGTAATGCATCACATACAGACCAAGATTTACAGATTTAACACCACATAACTACGTACCTCTGGAGATGTCTGGGGTTCCAACACACTCGCTTACAATTGTACAATAAAACACAAGACTGTCTCACTGATGGTGTGAGAAACCCTACTATAAACAGAGAGAAATTCAGGAAAATCACAGGAACGCCTTAACTACATGGAGACAGGTGCAACAGCGCCACTGAAGTAGATTCAATAGATTTAAGATTTTACTAAAGATTTACAGGAATCTGTATTCCAAAACCACTAGTGCCATCCCTGTAAGGCAGTGAATATGGGCAAATTAAATTGCCAGTTAAAGGTACATATCTTTGAACACAAAAAAAGATTGAATGAATGTAACTGTCATTTAAGAAGTCTATCGTATATCTTGATCCACACGCATGCGCAGAATTTCTTTCGACCATTAGGGAAAAGGTCTCTCTTTAGCAAGACACAAGACATCTTTAAACCTCTTGCATTTTGTCAAGTAAATTGTTTCAGTTCTGTTAGATCATGTAAAGCGTGTTATTAGGTCATAAAGATTCTATCATTGTAACTATGTTTGGTTTTTATATGAGGTTTGTGTACGGATTTTATCTCTCACATTGCATCTTAAGATTTTCTTTTAAATTTCCTGATAATTTCCCTAATTCTTTTTTTTGTCACCCCCCGTACAAAACTAAGTTATTACGTCATGTATGGTTTTGGTTGATGGATGGACTGATGATGGAGGAAATGGATACCGAAACTCCAACGGTTGACTATAGAAAACGTTTCATCAGGTGCTGCTTTGGTTGTATCATCTTAGTTGTTTGTCGAAGTCGGAGTTCTTAGAACCATTGTTGATGAGGGTCTTGGGTCTGTTTGATCCATTGAAGGTCTGTTTGTTTGATCCATTGTGGGTCTGTTTGATTCATTGTGGGTCTGCTTGATCCATTGTGGGTCTGCTTGATCCATTGTGGGTCTGCTTGATCCATTGTGGGTCTGTGTGATCCATTGTTGGTCTGCTTGATCTATTGTGGGTCTGCTTGATCCATTGTGGGTCTGTTTGATAAATTGTGGGTCTGTTTGATCCATTGTGTTTCTCTGTGGAAGGTATGTACGTCAGATGTTGTCTTGTATGTTTAGTGTAACATTGCTTTGTACCACTGAGGACATTCACTGGTTTCATGTATATGCCGACTGAGATCTGTTGGTATCTTGTGGACAGAGGTTACATAACCATCTAGTTGCTATTCATTATGACGTCTTAGAATGGCATCTTGTTGTTAAAGCTCAGGTCATGAGTGAACATCAAACCCAATTATCTGAATTATGTAACTGCCTGCCACTTAGCGGATCAAAAACAAACCTTCATTAATAACACCTTCATCAAGTCCGCCTACGGC
>JAUUDZ010465752.1:0-11087 GCA_032361705.1 Panulirus versicolor
CTGACAAAAAAGGAAAAAAGAAGTGCCAATGACTTCAATGAATCCCAGATTTCTCTTCCAGATTGGGAAGTGTTGGTTTAGACAATCTAACGGTAAAGGGTATGATGGTTAACTACCACTAAGTTGTAACTTTGGTACTAAACTATATAAAGGTTTGGTGATGACTCATATTTTCGAAATTTTGGTTGACACTGGTCACCGACACCCTTGTAAAGCAAGGGTAATATGGCCTTCTTTGTCGTTAAACTGGCCTTATGTAAGGTACTCATTTTTACACTTGTGTTCAATTCGAGCGTTGCAATACAAGTGTCTTTATGCATTCTAATGATAACGGGAGGAGTTGGGAAAACTGAATAGATATATAAAAAAAGGTCACAGAAAGTGCGCCTCTGCTCGAGGGTGTCCCCTTCCGAAAGGTCGAGTCCTTGAATCTGTGATACAAATACCTTTCATCCTCAGCATCGTGAAGAATTTCCTTATCATAATACTGTATACCCTGGTGTATCTGGAGTGACACTGTATCGCTTTCGGATACGTAAAAAATATTCTCGAGGTCATAGTGGGTTACGATTACCTTGTTGTTCAAAGCTAATAAGTAATCATTTATGTGAATATCACTTGAAATTTGATCTGGGGAACAGCCTTTACAGATGCCACTGGAAATGATTTGGTGAATCCTGCATATCCTCTGGCATAGGCAGAAATTGTTGGTGAGATTAGAAATCTGGCATTTATGCCTTGTTCATGCCTTTGTTATTATCATAGCTTTGGGAGTACTAGCAATCACATTGGGAGTTTGTGAGCGTTCCCCATGAATAATTGAAAGTGGAAGTTAGCTGGGGGATTTGTGACCATGTCTTAACAAGCGCTTCTTTATCAACTAATCTGGTAACCCTGGCTACGCTTGAGCTACCATCTGGTTCGAAAGACCAAGTGGGAAGAGAGAATTATAGCATTTCGTTACTTAGAAGCGCCTCAGTCTCTCCAAGCACTACAGCAATGAAGAAATTGCTACAAAATGCGTAAATAAAAAGTATACTAGAATAGATAAGTCCAGAACAATCTATATCTATGTAAAAGTCAACGATGAAAGCTCATTTCTCCGACAGTCTCTTTGTTGATGTAAGATATAGTGATTCCGTTTCTTCAGATGGCTCTTATGACAAAATGTAGAGGATCAATACGTCATTAAACATCGGCTCAGATTCCTAGATTATATTCTAATAACAAATTAAGGTCGATCTGATTCTTTCATAAAAACCTTGAAAACAATACGACCACAATGTCCTTTTAATTTCTTATGGAAGTCTGTCCGCACAACGAACAGATTGCCCCATCCCATTTGGATATCAAACAGGAAGGAACTTATCTCTTAGCTTGCTGGTTCACGACCTCTTGGTAACGACGAGAAGAAACTGTCGCCCTGACTCAGGTAGAGATTTCACAACACACGCATAACAAAACGTAAATACGTTTCATTCAAGAAGTGTGTGTGTCATGTGCTTTGATCCTCGCACAAAGGAATTACTCTAATCACTGTTTGTGATACTTTATGATTGTGAAATTATACACAAGAACCTAAGTTAAAGATTAAACAATTTGTAACAAAAGAGTCACATGTTTCAGACGGGAGCTGAGTAGACAACGTTAGCAGACTGACATTTACGACAACACCTAAATTTCAACACTGATTCTCTTTTGGGAAAATATTACAAACATATTAATATATAAAGTAAGGTATCAATTATGAAATTAATGTGAGTGAATTTGTGACTCTCAGTGACATATACCGCTATCAAGGAGAAAGTGGAGCCTTAACATGTAAATGGCTCAGAAAGGGTACAATCTAGGCAAAACGTTTCGTCATACTTCCTTTCAGTATGAGATTCTTTATCTACAGATAGGATGCACGTGAAAAACTACAGTAGTGCACTAACACAATAAAGCAGTAGCGCGATTCTCGAGTACATATATATATTCCCACTAGAGTAACAGTTTCTATAGAGCAATCGTCAAGTTTGGACAATGAGTTCGTTGACACCCTCCACAATAGAGCATATTTACCTTACGTACTTCGTAAAGAGGTTGCGGAAGACTAACCTCATCAGCTCACGAGACGAGCACTATGACTGATCTGGCCACAGAACCAAAGAAGAGCAGGATGAAGGGCTTACCACCATCAGGATGCAGTAGAAAAACCAATGGATTCTTTGATGGGGTAGACTGCCCCACAGACTCCATGGTGGATTTGAACTCCTTATGGAGAACACTGGTTTTATGAACACGTTGGTGAGGCGTACGAACATTTGCATGTACAAAAAGAATGCAAAGTAGCAACAGACTGTTTGGGTCCATTTGAAGCTGCTTTTGGAGACAGAAGAACACAGAGTTTAGAGTGAAGAGAATATGGGAGCAAATTGATGTGCATAAGAAGAAATGCCTGTAAAAGTTTTAGTTACGAAGAAGTAAATGAAGTTAGTCGTGGACTTTGAAATGAGGTACTCGTCTAATCTGTTCTCTAAATTGCATTTACAGTGTTGCTTTTAACCACTCTTGTTGGTTGTCGAAAGCAACACTCTTTAATGACAGTAATATGGCACATAGTACTGTCAGATATTGTCACCTGATGGCCACTATCAGAATGGTGAATACACCATCCTGATGGCTATTTGTTGTCACCATACATGTTTTGTGGATAACAATGGACCCCACAGTCTCCGTGACTATATGGGATGCCCTTATGGACTAATGCTTAACTTAAGGTTTCACTTGCAGAGCTCTTTATACAGCAGAGTGTGGCAGACTTACCTAATGGATAAGGTGGTAGAATATAGGAGGCAGGGCACAGCCAAGGTCATGGAGGAGAGCCAGATGATGATGATGACATGCCGAGCCTCGCTCTTGGACATCCTGGGCTTCAGCGGTCTTACGATAGCGATGTATCTGTGGTGGGTGACCATTGGAGTCAGAAACACACGGATGTATTAGAAAAATACTTCAAACAGAAATGAAGAAAAAAAAAATACTTTTTTCGTTTTTTGAGTGAAATATTGAAATTTGATATTTTGTGGTTGCTTTTGAACTAATAACAGATTAAATGCTATATAAGATTATGATAAAAAGTCGGAGATGTAAAACTTATCACTCATTTGGCTTGAGAAAGACATCCTTCCGATGATTTATAAGAGGGACTATAACATGTCACATCATTTTATATTTCTTGGTTTGCCTTCTGAGATGTCAATATTAAGGAACTTTGCGTTTCCTTTTTCTGGTGGTAATGAACACACACACATTTCTTTGAGATGGTAAAGTTCCGTAATAGGGATGCAATCTATTAGACAGAAGAACACGCGTGCATACACCCCAGTCTAAACCAGATACCGATTTATCGACCAGCTCAGTGACGCTAACCACCGCTACACTTTGCCTCTTTTTAGTGGTATCTTAAACAGCAGTTCAAGTGGTTTATCTAATGTATCTGTAAATACCTTCAGCACTAGGATGCAAGGTAATGACACACCATCATTGCTGGATCTTGTTTTCACGCATACGAACATTGATAATTAATACATTATACACACATGATACACCAATGAGAAGAATGGATCATGTACGACTTAAATTTGAATACATTGTAAATGAAGACACTAACAAAGCAGAGGTGAGACAAAACGCAAAGAGAAGGCATAATTGAGGAAACTTTACGAATCTCAATAATCTCTGGTAAACTAGACTTGTGCACGAAGCTCAGTTGCCAGGAATCATGGCTCTGTCGTGAAAGGTTCCGTGAACTTTATAATGAACCAGTAGAGACATGGGTACTTCAAGACTCAATTATAAAGGGAACAGTAAGAGAGAGCATATTGGCTTATGAAAAATGTCAAAAAGCACCGGAGCTTAGCAAAGATATTGACGGCACTCCAGCCACGTAGCACTTGAAAAGTATAAGAGAGCACAAAATGAGTGTAGCAGGATAAGACTGGAGGAACAAAGAGACTGAAAAAAATATTGCGGACAAATCTGATGAAAATTTCCAAAACTTTCCTATGAATTCATCAAGAGTCAGTTGAGAGCTAAAGAGTAGGTAATCAGTCTTAGGTATTTAGAGAGAAAAGTTGTGGAGGATGATGTAAGGATATAAGAAGTACTGAACACGAAATTGAAATGTGCTTTTACTGTGGAAGACACTATATCTCCAACACCAGTGAGATGGAATGGGGAGGAGCTTTTGGGAATTACTGAGATATCTGTAAAAGATATTAACAGAGTAATAAAAGCTCTTGACCAGTACAAGGCTTCTGGTCCTGTGCTGAAGATATTTTCAGATACTTTAGATAAACCACTTGAACTACTGTTTAAGATACCACTGGAAAGAGGCAAAGTGTAGCTGTGGTTAGCGTCACTGAGTTGGTCGATAAATGGGTACCTGGTTTAGACTGGGGTGTATGCACACGCGCGCGTGTGTGTGTGTGTGTGTGTGTGTGTGTGTGTGTGTGTGTGTGTGCATACACACGTAGGGGTAAGGACGAGGTACATATATATACAAGGTAGAAGCCTTTCTCCCCTTCCCAGCCTCGCTCTCCTCTCAAGAGACGGGGCAACACGAGTGTAAAATCCTCTTCCCGTATCACACAAATAGTAATCAGATACACAGTAGACTTAGTGGAGCTCTACTCAAGGTTTTAGAGAGTCTACTTTCCAGCAGACCTATTACGTACAAGAAAGGGAAGGAAGTGGGATGTGAATGGGGCCGCTAAACTATATATCTTCTGGATATTGTGTGTTTGTTGCAAATTCTAAGGAGTCTGGTAACAATGGGAGTGGTAAGACACCAGTTTTCACATCGAATGCCCATTGTGTTGCCAGACTCAGTGAAGCAAAATCTTAAAATACTGTGTTTCAAAAAGATGTCCAGGAAACGAATATTGTAAGTGGCTCACACTGGAGGGAGTGAGCTGGTTTGTTTAAGAGTTATTGTAGAGGTGAAAGTGAGGAGAATGTAGATGTTACAATGATTTCAACAAGATGCAACATTAACAACTAATGATTCATGAAATATTTCATTGATAAATCCTATTTCTATACCAACGAACTTTATTGCTGGTATTCCTACTATTAAGGGGGGAGAATGTGAGACTTTAGCACTGTCTGAACCTAAAGAAAATATATCAGACGGCAAGTGAAAGTGACTTCATTTAATTTAGTCCAGACAATAGAGAACAAGGGGTAGTAATGTTGAACCTGTTATCAAAATACTAAATATGTTCAGTTTTCCTCTTCCTTTCAATTGGACTTAGCCAGAAATGCATGCAGATACGGGAAAATGTCAAGACCAGTCAGTTTTCAAAAGATCCACCCATAAAAGTAGGCAACAGGAAGGGAGATAGAATGTCTCTCCAGAAAACAAAAGTTTGGAGATGGTTTGAATAATCGAAACAAGGCAAGATTTTAAGTCAACACAACTAGAGATAGAAGTACAGTTATGAAGAGTCAATCTTAATATCACAAAGGTGTCGTAATACGAGAGTGGAGCGATCATAAGCAGATATTCGCATCAGAGAAAAGGAGGTGGAATGATGAAAGGCAGGAGAGATCAGAATGGACTAGTCTAGACGTGTTAGTACAGTACTTCTCCGCCTTTTTTTGATTCCACGCATATCTTCGGCTTTGCTTGATCTTCGCGGCAAACCAAGTCAATTTTTGCCACTACTCTGCTATTGTTACCCATGATCCATCGAAACTAAGGTAAAGATAATCTTGCCAGACTCGAATGCACCCGACCTACATTCGGGCGGTCACTTGTTTACCAAATGGCGTCCTAGCTACGTTGTATATCATCTGACTTATATTTCTTTCTTGTATCTCCCTTGATGATGTGATTATTACACGAAAGTGCACTTGGGAACTTATCGTGTTTCATTTCCCCGTGGACTCTTAGTAACACATGATACGTATGATAAATGTATTGCCTATAATACATACAAATTTAGATAACTTACAATGTATATCGAATACCGTACGTAAACTGATTTTCAAACTTTTCTAAACGTCATAACCTTGCTCGGTCAAGGAGAAAAGGTAGAGAGCAGGGAGTAATGTTGGATGGGAATGTACGAACCAATATTTGCCTTTGCTTGCTGCTTTATCGTGTTTCATTTACAGTACATGCTTAGTACAACGCCATAGTTATAATACAGAGTACAGAAACTAATGAAAACTGTAGAGAGAATTTTGCAGTTTCTGGGTCTGATCAACAGACTTAGAACATATTGACTGATGCAGTGGGAGTGGAAGCGGAGTCTACTGAAACTAAAATACCAGGTCATTAAGTGAAGCTGTAGAATGGTCTATACTGTATGAAACAGAACATTCAGTGAAATTCATGATCTAGTTGAATTAAAATTCAGAACGGCACAAAGCATAAAGACTCAGTGTTTGTTAGCAAAAAGAAGGCTTATGGAGAAAGTCGGAGGCGCATGTGTTGATGAATCAAAGATGATGGACTTCACCGCATGGCGAGTAGCACTTAGAAAGATCAGTAAAACAAAAGCTCGGTCAACGCAAGCCTTTAATCATTTTTGGAGGGGATGAAGATCATACAACGGATAGAGAGGAAAGGAGAAAGAAAGAGGAAATGCTCATCTAAGTGTTACTGGAGGTAGTAGATTACCAGGTGCAATACCTGTGATAAAGTAACGTAAAGAGACGATGAATTATGGTAGCATTTGATTTGGAGTCATCTCTTGGAGCTGTGTAAGCAGGCTAAGAAACCTGAAAACAGTGTGGAACTCAGCACAATATGCATCAGTAGTGATAGAATGAAGGAAGAGAGGGGGAAAGAGAAAGAATAAGTTAGAAGGCAGAAAACGGGAGACACCAAATGAAGCAAGAGGGCAAACCAGAAATGTTAGGTGATGGTAAATTTAGACTGAAAATATTGCACTCAAATGATGATGGATTATAATCAAATGGTAAAGAGCAGAAATTTAGGAATTGTAGATGTGAAAACGTACCTGATATTGTTGGAGTTGTGGAGTAAAAGCTTACTAAGTGAATAACGTCCCTCTTTTTCTACCCAGAGGAGTACATGACAGCAAGGATTGAAAAAGAAGAAAAAAGAAGGAGGATTGGCTCACAGAATTAGAGAAAACTTCAATTTTCAGGAAAATAGTAGTAAATAGCCGGTGAGATAATACATACTGGGAGGGGCGATTGTTGGAAGAATGAAGTGCATAGTGGTGTTGATAGTTGATATTCCTACATAGAATTTTAACAACCCAGAACAAATGCGAAAATGACAACGACGAAGAAGCAGCCAGGATGATACATGATGCAGTAAGATGTGTTTTTAATAGACGGTGAAGTACTGATAATGGAAGACTTTCAAAGACAAAGCGATAGATTGGCGTAACTTGTATTCTCCGTTGACAGGGAATCATGGAGACATATGTTCTTAGAGTGTGTACAAGAAAATTTCCTACATCATTATGTCAGGAAATATGCTAGGATGAAAAAGATCAATACACCATCATCACTGTATCTTGAAATATCATATATGTTATACCACTTGGAGAAAGTGCGAATGTAATACTTAAGTCTGAGTATTTGGCAAACGGGGAACTTAAAAGAGGAGAGCAGAAACAGGACTTGAAGAGGAGATAGAATAGTGGTGACCTAGATTTGGAAAGGAAATTCAGTTGCCAAGAACCAGGGTATTGTGGTGAAACGTTCTGTGAAATTTATCATTATCGATTAGGAAAATAGCCTCAAATACAAAGAATGGTTACGAAATAGGGAAGAATGGCATAATCGAAGATGTTGAAAAGCCAAGAAGCTTCAAGAAGTTTAGCGAAGAATGTATAGTCAGCCAGCTCATGCAAGCAAGGAACAAGTATAGCAAGACAAGAAAGAAGGAACAAATAGAAATTGAAAAAAAATATTGCGGAAAAGAAGGAAGAATATCCAAAACGTTTATATAAGTTTGTCAGGGAAAATTGTCAGTCAAAGAGCATCTATTCAAGTCAATATAGATGGAAAAATTGTACAGGATGATGTAAGGATATGTGAGGAAGTGAGTAACAAGGTTAAATATGCTTTCACAGTGGAAGAAACTATAGGCCCAGCACTAGTGAGATCTGATGGAAGAAGGTTTTGAAACCTTTGAGATATTTAGAAAAGACGTTAACAGAATACTTGAGGGTCTTAACCCATACAGGGCTCATTGTCCTGATAATAAACACATATGTGCTAAAGATGTGGCAGATGCACTATGCAGGACTCTTGAAACACGGTGAGAAACAACATAATCTTGGGGAGATCATGTGTAACGAACCTTTTAGATTTCTACGAAAAAGTGAGCTCAGTCTAAGGCAAACGGGAAGGCTGTGCGGATTTGTGTCTAAACTGCCAGAAAACATTTAACACTATACTATATAGGAGGCTGGTTAAGAAACTGGATCACCTTGCAGGAATATGGGAAGATTCCTCTGATGGGTGGAAGATTATCTTAATGAAAGGGAACAAAGAACACAAGTTAGATGAGTGTTCTTTAAATGGATGAAGGTCACTATAGGAGTATCACAGACTGGGATCGTTACTCTTCTTGATCTGCGTAAATAACAAACCACAAGGAATGGACTTGTGTAACATACCTCCAAGGGATGACTAGACGCTTCAGTCTGAATCCATCACATCATTTTCAGGAGCGTATAGAGAGGGTAGCGGTGTAGGTGGAAATGATTGCGGGTAAAAGTGTGAATCTACGTAAGACCAGTAGTAGGATGTGGATGTGGCGCTGCATGTCCATTGGCTGTTGTGTGTTGCTGGAGCAAGGCGTTGTAATATTCTGTATTGGATCGTGTTTTTGTTGTAGATTTTTGGCTGTTGTTTCTTGACAATTAAATCCTCGAAGATATGTAGGCGTCTTCGTTTTTGTTCAAAGCGTAATATCTTTGTAGATTTAACAATTATGTCTCTTGTGAGGGTAGTGCTATGATCACTGGAGACATCAACTTTGATGGAACCTTCTTGTAGATATGGGATAAGGCCTCTGGACAGTATTAAGGCTGCGCTTCCAAATAGGTTACGTTGGCAAGGAGCTCACAGTCTCCTTGACATTCGAAATCGTAAATTACGTTGGATCCTTGAAATGCTTTTCTTTTTTCATATATCTGATTATCTATGATGAAGTTACTGGTTTTTGGTTTCTGTAATAGATAGCTACTTTGATTTTATTTTCTTATGTCGTGTAGTTGATGTCTCTGGCGTCGATGTCTTATAGTACACCTTCATTTGTCTTGTAGGTAGTTGACATCTGGCTGTAGTTATACATTTTGAGTATCTTTGTCTTGCTTGGAGTTTCTGCTACTTTTAGTTCATTTTGCCCCCTTTGATAATCCAATGCCCCACCTCATAATCTCTTTTCGGACTGTCAGAAAAGCGCTTCTCTCGTCACAAGCAAGGATTATGGTTCTGACGACATCGATCCCCGTGTGCGGAAAAAGTGTGCTTCTGAGCTTGCACCTGTGCTTGTTCGTCAGTTCCGATTCTTCTTAAAAGCCTGAACTTTTATTTCCTCTTGGAAGCTTGCTTTGGTACATCACATCTAACTTTCGTCCTGTTGCTTTGACATCTGATTTCCAAAGTCTTCTAATCCCTCTCAACTCCCATATTCTTAAGGCAAGATCCACTGGTGATATTCTCTCACGTCTTACTAATGTCTGGCCATCATCCCTAAAAGATTTTGGGGAATCCTATGCAGTTGCCCTTGACATATCCAAAGCTTTTGAGAGGGTGTGGCATCGGAGTCTCATTTCTAAGCCCCTCTCTTCCGGCATCCCTCCGTCACATTGCACCCTCCGTCATTGTTTATGGATCAGCTTCCTTCCACCTTTCCATTCTTCATCAACAGCAGTTTTTGTCATGTCCCCTACAGCTTTTCCCCTTTCCTCTCTTCCACAAATTAACAAGTTTACTCATTCGCCAATGACGCAACTGCATTGCTCCACGTCCCTTAATTCTGCTCCTTATTCACTCACTCGATCCGCATCTCGTCCCGACACAACTCCCTCAATACATTCAAACTTGGTTAAGATATCACAGTGGGTTAGACGAAATCTGGCTAGGTTTAATGCCTTCAAGGCCCAATTTCTACCCGTTTTTCTATAAAGAATACTTCTCACAGTTTTTACCTCTCCTTTGCCGTTTTTGTAATTCTACCTCTTGACGCAGTGAACATACTTGGTATTACTGTAACATCCACTCTTTCTTGGAAACCCCACATGACAGAAATAGAAACCGGGAGTCTTGTTTAGATGTCCAAGTTTTTTTTCTTCTGAACAGTAGTTTCATTTACACAAAGGATTGATCCACCCTTGCATGGAGAACTGCTCTTATATCTGGGTTTGTTCTAGCTCTGCATCCTTTCTTGAGAGTGCTGAGTCGACAGCGATCCGACTTAAAAACTCTCCCAGGCTAACTTCAAAACTTGATCCACTTGCCCTATGCCGTTATGTTGGCTCTCTTTCCCTCTTTTACGAGTATCATTTTGTTTTTTGCTCGCAAGAGGTGGTCGCTTGTGTTTCCCCACAACTAGCTAGACCATACAAGCTTTGGAGTTTTGGAACTCTCAACCTTCTCATTCCTTTCCCAATGGGGCATTCTGAAAAACAGATTTTTCACTATCTCTTCTTTTTTCTTTTCATAATCCTTTCTAAATTTCAATCAGGGATCATCCTTCATGTTGATTTTTGTCAGCGAGTGGAGTCTCCAACGTAAAAGAAGAAAATGGAATTCTTGTAGTCTTTGTTTTTGATGAGGATCTGTTTGATCCGCTGTATTTCTATGTCGTAGCTATCAAAACAATCTGAATTCAGTATATGATCATGCTGTCAGCCTATCGCTGTTGTTTGGCCAGGTTCAGTCATCGGATGCGCAATGTCAAAGTTGTTCAGACTGATTTATATGGGAACATTACATGTTCTGATATAAAGAAATCACCGAGTTGCCCGCGATTTGATTTACTAGCTTCGGGATCAGAGTGTGAGTGGCCTATATAACCCTTTGGGCTTACGGTGTATGGGTGG
>JAUUDZ010465763.1:0-7500 GCA_032361705.1 Panulirus versicolor
ATATATATATATATATATATATATATGACGTCATTCAAAAATATATCATCACTCTACATATGAAACAATGTTTATTCATGACATCATTATGCAGTGCAGAAAAATATGCAATACTTCAACTGCATAATTTTGATATGAGATCTACGGCAGCAGGTACAGCTGTATACTGCAGCAGCAGCTACCGTTATATTCTACAGCATCAGCTACAGCTGTAAACCACAACAGCAGCTGCGGCTGCATAGTACAGCAGCAGCTGTCTTAGTGTTAGCAGTATACTATTATAAGAAAGTATGAGTGCAGCTGCCTGGTGGTGCAGTAAACTGGAAGTCAGCCTTCCTCTGCTGGTGGCCATCTTCAGAGTGACGTATCCTTATAGCACTTGATGGGATATATCATCCCAGGTCGATAGCAGTATATCATCATACCATCTTGGAAGCACAGCTGAGAGGTGGTGCACCACCTTGATGTCTCCCTAGGTATGTTATCCTCACTAGCTATCTTCTTGGATCATAACTATGTTATCCTCGCTAGCTATGTTCTTCTTGGATCATAACTATGTTATCCTCGTTAGCTATGTTCTTCTTGGATGATAACTATGTTATCCTCATTTGCTATCTTCTTCTTGGATCATAACTATGTTACCTTCGTTAGCTATGTTCTTCTTGGATCATAGCTATGATATTTTTGCTTCAAAGATATATAGCAGATCATCATAGCACATAGCACAAGACGAAACCACTGTCCTTTCTTCATAGCTGTGTTGAAGATCATCACAGCATCATGCTAGTCAGGTCAGTGAGTTATATAACCACGGTGGCAGGTTACCCACAACCTCTGTGAAAGGGTTATGACAACATGGCAGGGCAGCTGTGTGAGGCTTTGCACAGCATAGCAGCAGACAGGTGTATTAGCGTCGTATCGCTCAGCACGGCACAGATCACTATAGCAGCGCAGCGTTTTGCAACAAGGCAGAGGAGCACTTTGGCAGAGTAACGTCATGGCAACATAGCAGTATAGTAAGGAAGCGTCGTGGCAACATATCAGCAGAACATTATAGAAGCGTTGTGTCATGGCAGCATAGCATCAAGTCGGTATAGAGGAGCAGTATCATGATAGTATAGCAACATAATGAGGTAGTACGAGGGGGGGGGGGGGAACATCATAGCAGCAGAGCGGTATGGAGGCGCGGCGTCGTGGCAGCATAGCATCATAGCGAGGCAGTGGGTTGAATGTGTCATCAGGGGAACAATGCTGAGCACTTGACCGTGAAAAAGGGTTAGAGGGATTACGTTCATCCTAATCTAAAAGGGAGATTACCAGTGAGAGGGAGGGAGAGGGAGGGAGAGTGAGTAGGAGGAGAAAGGGAGAAGAGAGGAGAGGAGGATGGAAAGACAGACAGACTGTTTGCGTCCTTACGACGAGTTTTTGCCAAGGTTAGCGCGTAGCACTCAACGCTCACCCACCGCTGGAAAATTTGGAGTTATGAAAAACGAGTCATGTTAGCTAAGTGTTGTTACGTGTTATGTGTAAATGAGGAGCTTGTATGTCTTTGGACTGCAAGCCAGTCGTCCATGTGTGGGAGAGGCAGAAAGAATAGACAGCAACCAGGGTCAAAGGAGTGAAACTTAAAAGCCACTGAGGTGCTGGTTCAACTAACCCTCACGTTAACCAGGCAGGCAGTACAGGAAATACCCGCCTGGCCAGAGAGATACACAGACCACTCACGTAGATGCACGGACCACACAGACCCCAAGGTCCGGGTGAGGTGGTCTGGTCTTAACACTACTTAAAAAGATACAGTCCCCTTAAAAACAGTAGGAGAAAAGGATAACATGGCAAAGGCTTCCCCAAGCCTACACACACCTAATAAATACAAAGTGAGCAATGGTATAATCTTTTTCAAATGTAATCATTTAATGACCCCTAAACAATATTTCGATCTCAGATTTGTATTGGAAATGAAGTATAGTCCTTATACTGACACTGTGAAGGAAATCTATTACCCTCCGAAAATACCAAAGATTGTGGGCAGTGAAGAGTTCAGGGGATTTTCAGCCCAAAAATCTTTCTTTTTTTAGATTTTATGTAATATAATGAAACTCTTCTATACTTGAAGTAATCATAGAAAATATCTCATAATGCCTCCCCAGGTGGTAAGCAAACGAAAGATAGGTGAAAAAAAAAAGAAACTGTGGTTGGAAAAGCAATGATGGGGAGGATATTGTCGAGAAACGAGGGGAGGACTGAAGAAGGAGATGGGAAGATTAAGGTAAGGATACTCCATAAAGGGAGAGAATCAAATCGCAAGCCACAAGTGATTGGTGAGTCAAATAGGATGTTGTTCAGTATGAGTCACCATGGCTGATTTCGCAGATCATTTGGATAAGATGCGGTAGGTCATTGCGTCATACTGAGAGAATAAATCAGTGAGCGGAAAGTTAAAAAATCAAAGTGAACACGCTAAGAAAATTAAGCTGAGGACACCAGAGGACATTAAGATGAAACAAGGTAACATCTGAAACAGAGGATTGCGGTAGGTAGGCAGTAGGTTGAAGCATGAGAACATCTGAAAGGTGATGAATATGAAAGAAAAGGGAAAGGAAAAAGAAAGAATAAATAGGGCAAAGGAAGTAACAGATGGAGTGTAGATGAAAGATAGAATAACAGGAAACAAGACACAGGGGAAAACTACATTAAAAAAATCAAGAATAAAAACAAACATTCAGGATAAAAGCAGCAGGAATTTCCCAAGACATAAACACGAGGAAAAATCAAATATCACACATCACAAAAATCTTACTAGAGAAAACAATACACAGTGACGTGAGTGAGAGGGGAAAAAAGGGGTCAAAAGTTCCTGCTATGGTTGAGGGCAAGAGGAGAAAACAGAGCAACAGGAACAACAGAGAAGGAAAAGATGAGAGAACATGGGAGACACAGAGTGGCAAAAATGAGTGGAGCTGAGAAATGGCCAGTGCTGTAGCACAGCACTGGCAGTGCAGTGCTAGAGCTTCACTGTATGCTGGTGGCTCTCTACTAGCAGCTGAGGTCTTCCACTTCACTGTATGCTGGGGTACAGTACCGACAGTGTGGGGTTCTCCACTTCACTGTGCTGCTTGTGTCGTTGTTTACATGTGTGGCGCCCATGGTTGCGAGGAATTTCTGTCTGTGTCACTATCTACGTGAACTATTCTGTGGCCATGTGGCTTTGAGTATGTGAGCTACTCTTTGTCCCTATCCGTATGAGCTACTCTGTATGCCTTTCTGTGTGACGTATGAGTTACTATGTGAGCGTGTTTATAGATTCATATACGATTGTTTGGGTAGGTGTTACCGGACTCCGCGTACATATACATACATAAATACGTACATGATTACATACCTATATACATACATAAATCCATACATTGTATATTTGTTTATTATACATAGAGCATGTCCACATGAATACCTTCACCTAGAAATTCAGAGAAGAGAAGCGCCAATACTTTAGGGCGCGAGAATAACCCAGTGACGGTGGTATTAACGTGTGTTAAGGCTCTTTGTGAGTGGTGGGGTGAGGATGATCAGTGGGGTGACGTACAGGGGTGAGGAAGGCCAGAATGGTCAGGATGAGGGATGAATAGTATCAGTGTGATGGGAGGAATAGTAAGGAGTGATGTAAATGTTAAGCAATAAAAGAACAGCACTTTTATTCCCCGTATGACCTTTTATATACAGCTCACCTCCTATGTCACTCTTATAATTGATCACATACATATGACACTATCACTTCTTCCCCGTACACATTTTTCATTCATAAAACGCCCCTTCATTAGCGATTTCACTTTCGAGAAATACCCATCCCGTCTACGTTCTCACATGAAAGGGAACGTCCCTCCCCATCTTTGTGCACATGGAACCACATATGGCTTCCTACCCAAGGAAAACATCTTCCCACTACCCAACACTTTTCGCACTCTCATCCCGCCTCTAACACAATTTTTTCCTGTTGTCAGATACTCAATAATTACGTGGATAATCGCCACCTCTCACCCTCATATCCCTAAACACAAGGCCGCCACAAAACCCTCGAGTTTTCGTTTGTGGTCTCTTGTGATCCTGTTTGGCCACAACTTTACGACTAATATTAGGATGTAACTTTTTCATAAGGCAGGCACTGTCTTCTGCCGATGGCAATTGTCTGTGTTCTGCAAGCAATACAAAAAAGCGTAGTTTTGCTTTCAAACACTAGCTCCCTTAAGGCTAGCACAACAGGACGTCACAATGGGTGGGGTTGATCTTAACACGCGAACCATCAAGCTTGTTGACGAGGATCGCTCGTCTGTGTAATTCAGCTACGCATACGTTAGTCGGTCAGAATTATGACAAATGAGACATTTATGATCAGTAAATGATCATGAGCAATTAGCTTGCTTGTGAGAAGGGAACAACTGTATCTGATCTTTGGAATGAAAAGTTAAAGCGAATTTCTTCAGCAATATGAAGACAAATAATACTAAAATGTAAGATAAGGAAGCTTAAACTAAGGACCATAACAATGTTAGAAAGTAGGATTTTTTCATAGGAAAATAGACTTTTCAAACTTAAATTAATTCAGAAATACAGACACCATTGGTTACATCTACTTATTTTGGCTATGGATTTCTAACTTCTGATCCAACTATGACGTAGTTAGAGTTCTTAGTTTGGAATTATTCCGTTCATTAAAACATTTATCACATATCTGTTACTTATTATTGTGTGGACAAGAAAACACAATGATGTACTGAAGGCCAGATTTTCAGTTTGGTAGAAACAGACTTTTTGGCCAAGTGCTGCTCTGATAGCTCTCTGGCCACGCGGTTTGTGTGATTCAAAACCAGAGAAAATAGAATGGCCACATCTGAAAGCAAATCAAATTGACCTGATGATAGCAGCAACAGCAGTAGCACAACTGACACATGTCAAAGAACTCCTACAGCAGAAACAGTGACCCTGGGGAAAGGTCTCTAGAGAACAGTACAAAAGCAGCAGCAGCAGACGCAAGGTCCGACGTGAACTCATTGCCGTGGAACTGCTCATCTCTCACGTACAGGGTCCTGGGCTTTGCTGCTGAATCCAACCACAGGAACATAGGAGATGTGTGTAGCTGCACAGTTATGACTCTCAAGACACGTTACTTGTAGCGTTATGTAGAGTAGGATATTGCAGTACAAGCTGTGGATACACTGTGTCTATGGTATAATTAGAGAAGGATTGGAAGTTGGGACTGTGGAAAGTGGAGGGATGGAGATGGGGAATGTGTAGGGGGAAGGAAGGATGATGATGGGAGCTGCGTGGAGTAGGGGTAATTTGGGTCATTTGCCGGAGTGGGAGTGTGGAGTGGTGGGGACACTCTCCCTGTATCGAACGTCTTTTATTCGTTATGGGTTATGGGTGGCCATATGTCTCCCTCTGTAAGGGTCGGCCGCCCGATGTATTGGAGGAGTGAGTGTCTGGAGAAGACGTGTCCGCTCGGGCGTGAACTCCGCCGGATATACGGACATGCTTTTGAAAAGGACGAAAAAGTGTTATTTCCGGAAGAGGACTCTAAGACCTACAGTGTACTGCCATGGCCAAGGGCAGGGTCTGAGGTACATGATGTGGGGAGCGGTAGCGCCCTCGTTACTCCCTGTGTCGGAGTAACTACATGAGCGAGGGAGATGTGTATGGTGAAGACTCTGGGAGCAGTCAAGGGCTTGGTTGGCCAGGACTGAAGGCAGACGGCGTGATCCATGAGAGAAGTACACTCCATCGTGATAATGTACTCTCAGTGTACTGAGAATATATAATATTTCAGGTCCCCAGGAGAGGTGTGTGGGAGGGGAATGTGACAGAGCAGTGAGAGAGGGAGGCAGTTCGTGTTAACGCTTATTCTGAACGCCCCAGATGTGCAAGCCCCTCTCACAACCTCATTCTTCCTTGGCCTCTCTCTTGCTGATCTGGTGGAAATGGAGAAAACTTAGGTGTTCCTGACACCCGGCGATCACCCCGTCAGCTGCTGCTTTGCTGTTCCTTTAATGCTTTAATATATATTAAAGGAGATACACAGAGAGGATCTCATGCAAGGAAGGTGTACGTGTGTGTGTGTGTGTGTGTGTGTGTGTGTGTGTGTGTGTGTGTGTGTGTGTGTGTGTGTGTGTCTGTTGCATGTTCCCTGCACGAGACGTTCTTGGTATATCGTATATAATATCAAAACATCAAGGTACCAGCGACCGAGGTGACCAGAGAGTGACAGGACCCTCACCTCTGTGCTGAGGGAGAGTCCATGTTGGTGTGTTGTGCTTCACCGATTATCTCAGGTCGAGACAAGAGAAAGATGGGCTGACTTGTGGTTAGTCTGAGCTCATATCTGTCCTGTAATGTGTGTAAACTTTCAAGCGACATGGTGACCAGAGAATCTTACTACTTCGTTGAAATGAAAAACTTTTAAACAATTATGACTGGGTCAAGTTCAGACAAAATTGATCAGTCCTTCAATAACGAAACTAACATTATTACCACGATAATTAACAACCCCGGAATTATAATCATCATCCCCACTATCATCACCCTATTCAGGATTATCATCACCAACACTACCATATTCATCATCTTCGACATCACTATCATCCTGTCATCACCTCCTACACTACCTTTATTCCATCACCACAACTACAACCATTAGCAGCTTTACTATCATCACAATACTACCCATACTGTCACCACAGCTGCCTCACCACTACCAGCATCAAATAGTTACCTCAACGGGGCCATCAATAACACCACTACCACCACAGCCATCACCACTCCCATCACCTCTACTACCAACACCACCACCAACACACATTTCACCACCATTACCACCATCACCACCAATAACAACACCAACACCACCAGTATCACCAGCAGCAGCCATCATTAACTCCCCAATGAACGTTGTCACACGACCGTAATCTAAAAGGTTGCCAGTTAGTCTGGCTCAGCCTCAAGCAGGTCGTCGAGTGTTTCCTCCCGTGACGCGACGCAGACGTTACCATAACACGTACAACGTTCATGTACAGCGTCCTCTCTGGTCCCGTCAGGTACAATCTGGTATGAGTTATGAATAGCGAAAACTGAACCTCCGGCCTCAAGATTCCAGCTAAATCAATCAAGGGACGAGAGAGTTGTCAACATCATTAGCCTCACAGACTTGTTAACCTCTTTTACGAAGGAGGGACAAGAGAGAGGGAGGATAGGGGGACACTGGAATGGGGGGAGGAGGAGGGGGGCAAAGGTTTCGTTGAAGACGGAAGGACTTAATGACTCGTGAGTCTGAGGGGCAGCAGATGTAGGAGGGTTGCAGGGGAGCAGCTGGGGGTGGAGGAGGTCGAGACTTAGGAAGGGTACACAGGGGGAGGGCGAGGGAGGGGAGGAGGTCTGGTCAGAGGGGATGGATGAAGGAGGGAGAGGAGGTTCAGAGGCTACAGGCAGGACAGGCTGGATGTGAGGGAAACT
>JAUUDZ010465763.1:10000-12024 GCA_032361705.1 Panulirus versicolor
TCTTTAACGCTGACGGAAATTAAATTCAAAATGGGATTTAAAATGTATATATTCTCGTTAATTGTAGTGCAAGAGCTTTATCATGGTAGCGATGAGGTCTCTACTGGCGTGTGGAGGTCATGCTGAGGAGCCGAGACTGTACCTCTCTGCACTGTGACTTCTATGCCACTCAAGCCTCTCAGGTCCAATATGTGCTCCTGGGACCACGCAAGTTATATTCCATGACACTTAAGCTCCCCTTCCCTCAAGCCCTGAGGTCAAAATCTGTGTTCCTGAGACCTCCGAAGGCACAAAAATTTCTGGTTTTTCCGATGCAACGAAACGTATCTCTGGGAACCTAGGAGTCACATTCTCTGGCACTAACGCCACAAAGATTAAACATTTTGCCGCAGAAATCCACTACCTGACTAATGATAAACTTATGATCCTCTCTGAGTGTATAATTGCTCAAGCTTATTAACGCTAAGAAAAAAATACTTATCAAATAGGTATGAATGAGGGGAGTCTGCGTTTGTTGCCAACGTTGTAGGAAGATTTTGAAATTCATCTTTCAACAGATAGATTAAGATGACCCAACTCTAAAATGCTAAAAAAGCAAAATATCGCAAAGGAAAAAGTATGAGTATTTTGTATAGATACAAAAGGATCATGAAAATACAAAATGTCTGAATAAAAATTTTAGAACCCGCTTTTGTGAGATAAGAATCCAGTAGAAAACATGTCCAGGGCTTTATTCAAGTTGAACTGTCCAGCAATCATACGATATGTTGCACTTGCCATAATCATGCGAGTCATAATCTCATTTGGCTTCTTTAGAGTCAAAGAAAAAGCTGTCTAATTTGCCTACAGTCTCTATACCATGATGGAATGACGCATACATAGCCTAAGGGCTACTTCAAAGCTCCACGTGCTTGAAATACTGTTCTAATTAGGTATTGTAGTACAAGTTGTTAGTACATAATCCACGTACAGCTGTGTGTGTGTGTGTGTGTGTGTGTGTGTGTGTGTGTGTGTGTGTATTTACGACCACTAATTCTGTCTGAGGGAGAAAATTCAGACTGTAGATATCGGCCTTCTCCCTGGCCACTTCCGACATGCGCTGCCATACTGAAAATTTCGGAGACATTACGCAGGCTACCACAGCGCCACGTACTGTAGAGCCATTGGCTGAGTATGATCCACCTGCATAAGTGGGAAGCTATAACTCCATATGATCCTCAGAGTTTTCTACCTTCCTGGGTGTATCAGAGTAGCTGGCTAGGTGTCAGAGGTCAAAACATTTCTAGTTATCCAACAAGAGAAGAAACAAATATTAGTTTCGTTTGCTGAATATTTCAATGTCTCTAGAATGGTTTGATGCTGTTGTATTTCCCGTAGCTTGCTTAACGTGGGTGGTTGGTGTAAACAGCAAACAAACTTGTGGTCATTAAACTGTTCTTTATAAACTAAACTATTATGATCAGTCGAAAGCCTTGCGCACGACGGGGAGATCCTGGAGCACGACCATTCGACCCTTCACAATGGTAAAGATCGTGGATATGACTGTGTGAACCTTGACTTAACCCTGTCGAGTCAAGTCAAAGACCAAGCCATCATAACCAAAGGTCTTACTGTTGTGATCAAGGGTCGTGCCAACGTGTTCAAGAATCGAGCTGATGGTTCTGAAACACTATTGTCTCGAACAGTGTTCATGTCAGCGGCGAAAATAGTTCAGACTGTTTTCTAAGTGAGGCCAGTGAGCCCTGAAGGCGACCCATCTGCCACACCTCAACATAGAACTCTGCCAAGCGTTGCTTCAACAAGCACCTAACACACCCGCTCTACGCTGTATGACAGAGTCAACAATGAATCGTGGAAAATAAATCGTTGATCACATTATCAAGACAATACGCCATTGTATGGTGAGCCTAGGTAAATAAAAATATCTCATTTACGATAACTTTTATTCATTTATCTACTGTTGGGCTTATAATCAATGTATGCTTAACGTTCTATTGTCACGAACTCATTCCATATGGGTGTCA
>JAUUDZ010465774.1:0-12023 GCA_032361705.1 Panulirus versicolor
CTTAAAGATCCCCACAAATATGTTTAGTGTTGACAAATAAAATGTAACTACACACTCCTCTCATAAAAATAGTTTGAAAAATTAGAGAAAAACTAAACTGTCATATGAATATTTCACTCGCAATGCCAATGTTACCATGTACCCTGCTTATGTTTTGTTCTCTTGAAAGGTGCTTCAGTCACATCAAACGAGTGGAAAAAGAGCAGTTTTGTTTTCTCTGACATTTCCCAAAGCCCTAGAACACCCTAGATATTTAAACTCCTCAACCAAAATCTCTAACTATGATTTGTTTACACACATGCTGCACACACTGCCATTAAACTCCAGATTTCTGTGAAGATAGAATGGCTAAGACCCATCTTGGAAGATTCATATTCAACTTACTGGTGAAGAGTAGAAGTACAGAAAAGACAAATTATATATTGAGGAAAGATACCCCTCACATGGGAAGTAAGATTTATATCAGGATAACAACTACACTGTGAGTATGAATTTAGCCAAATTAAAAAAATATTACAATGAGAAAGTGTAGTGTTTAAAAAACACACAAGGTTATTGCAAAATAGATTGCCACAAAATAAAATTAACCCTTAGACCCTGGGAGTCTTCATATCTAGCCTTGCATTCGAGTATTCATTAAAGAGTTAATTTTCGCAAACTTATTTTGAAAACTCCATCACTACTGTAACATGTCTATGACTGCTCAAAGTCCCATGGTCACGACAGGTGCTTATTTCAGAGACTAACACTTTCTGGTAGCAATTCTGAAGTGTAAATATACATGTAAATAAATGTAAATGTGTAAATATATGTATAGAGATGTAATCAGTAATCATAAACAGTGATGTGTCATTTAGTAAGTTTGTATTATGAGGCTTACCCCCACTGCATCATCCTCCACTGCCTTTCCTGGATGATTTACGCACTAACTTCAGGACTATACCATCGCCATAAAGTTTATGTTACCTCACCTGTTTGTGCATGTCCTTTATGTTCACGTGTATTTTTTTCATAAATTGTGTTAAGTGTCAATTTTGCCTGTCTCCCCCCACTCCCTCCAAACTTAATCTTCCAACCTTCTCAGCAACCTAACTATTGTTTCTGCAGTGTAATCTGCACATTAACTTTAGTGCTATACCATGACCACATAAGTTATGCTACCTCACTTATTCCTACATATCTTTTACATGTATTTCTTTCATTTCATAATGGGAAACAGAAAATTTCAAGACATTATTTACCAACCCAAGTGTAATTTCAAAATTGCAGATCACCCACCTCACAAGGGTTAAACTACTGACTTACAGTAAAATGATAATGGAAAATTTTCCTTTCTGGCAGGTCATCTTTAACAACAAGAAATTCTCGCAATATGTAGTCGTTGTTTGAGCTCTCAGAAATGTTGCGAACTGTGATTCGTCCATATTCCTTACTGGAACCTTCATCGGGCCAGTAACGCCCACATTTATTCTGAAAGATTAGAAGAATACTTACAATTAAAACAAAATAAAAGATATGCATCAAAAGTAACTGCATTAGGCAGATAAAATAAATAATTAAAAATAAAAAAATCTAAATGATATGCTCCAGTTCTGATATATTTCCAGCCATTTTCATTAAAACTACTACCTTTAACACTGTTCCCAGTTACCCATGGTGAACCTTGCATTGAAATCCTCTCAATTCATTCATATACACTGTACCATATGTCTAGTGTGCTAAACTGAAGAAAGACATCCACATGACTGAAGAAAAAGTACAACTACATTACTCTGCACACCATACTCATTCATATGTCAAGACTTTCATCTCCAGTCACATCCCCACCCTAAAACACAAAATGCCTTCATTCCATACAATGAAAAAATAATAGCTATGGCATCCTTATCTCAAATAGCAGATCAAGCACTCAGAGCCACTTAGTTAACATACACATCATACTTCCAAAGTGAAAAAATTAATCTGCACTTTACAGTGATTTATATAGTAAGACTAACATCTTCACTCACATCTCCACCAAAATACACAAAATACCTCCATCACACACAAAAAATAATTTCTCTGCCGTCCTGAACTAGAATACCCGACCATAAACATTCAGTTAATGTGTCTGGTTGTCTCTTTCGCAATTCATCTCTCACTGCACTTTCAGGTAAATTACTAAATATCTTCCCTGTCTATTACCTGCCATCCATCCTAAATGGCTAGTGTATCTTAACTCTCTCAAAGAATTCATATTCGTTTAGTGTGTGATCATACTTTATCCTCTTAGAGGTTTTAGTGTATAATCAAACTTAGCCTCTTTAAGTTTTTGTACATATTCAGCAAATTAATTATAGCATGTAACTTTTAATAAATACTTGGCTTTATCATATACTGCTGGCCTTCATCTAAAAAGTCAAAATTTCATAAAACATTTTTCACAACAGAGCCTCATATAGAAACAGTTATTTTCCTTATACATCATTCAAAACAATTCTAAACAAACTTTTCAGGTTCACCATGATACAAAAGTGGTACTTCTACCCATGGAAAAAGTATCTTGTTGAAAAAATATACTCATCTGTACAAAGTACTTGAACTAGACACCAAGCAACTGGGATAATCACCTAGCTCAATACCCTAAGAGAGTTCAAAAGGAATCTTTCAAATTATTTCAATGCAATGGAAATAATTTACACCTTTATTCTTTTCTTAATTCATTCTCCTATCTTCAACATTACTATGGGTATCATCCATCTTCGCTGTTCTTTTGGTGGACTTTAGAAAATAAAGGGATCACATCTGTTCATTAAAGCTTGAACAATTACCCCATCATGACAGCTTGCTGCACACATATCAAATTCTTTCTATTGATCAAAGTTTTCAGTCTATCTAATTCTGCCTTACATGGCAATAATCTCAACTGAGCTTTACTAGTACTATCTATGGTACACTGATCATCACTCCAATATAGCTACATTCATTTACATCTAATATTCTCCACTGAAAATGACATTCCCATGACTGTCACCTCTTTAAAAAACAAGACCAGTATCACTCACAGATGTGAGAGGTGGCAGACAAATTTTTTTTTACAAACTGTGTAAATCAACATGGAAAGCCTCTGTTTTTATGATTTAATTCAAGTTTACATACTTTGGTGTTAAATTTTTTTTTTTAAGACTAAGAACTTGAAATCTGGCATATAAGAAAATCATGGTTATTCACAAAGCTGAGCATCAATGTTATAAATTTCCTATACAAAAGTATCTGTGATACATATCCATCAATGAATGCAAGTACAACATTGGTACCCCTTTATATAAAGTTGTAACATAACAGGCCAAATTGTTCAAGAGCAGCTGTAAGTCTTAACGGTGACCCCTACTTAGATCAGCTTTCAAATGCAGCTAATGAAACATCTGTACCCTTGATCTAATAATAATGAAATCAGCAGTAAAGGTGGAATTTCACATCAAAGTGTTGTGACCAACATCCCTGAGCATCTGGGCATGTTTAAGGATATGAAGATTGGTGCCCATAAATTTCAATATTCTCAAGATTGATACACAAATGGATCGCCTTAAGTATGAGCGGCTCGAATCACTTGAAATGTATGAGGCCAATCCAGTCAATTAGCTTTCCGCATCTGAATCCATCACTGGTATCCTAGGGTCATGGTGGATTCCATGCAAAAGTACGAAATTTCTCTGACCCCCAATAAGTTCCAAACGTAAGCCCGAGATGGCAATAGCACAGCCTTATCTGTTGTACGGAAGGAATTTTGCTGACTGACTATTATGCATATAGTTCTGAACTCACACCCTTACACTCTTTAGAACAGTCCCACAGCCCATCCTTTACATACATGTAAAAAAGTCTTGTTTTTGTACTGTAAAAATACTAATGTGCCAACTGGAAATGAGCTATATCCAAAACCATGAAAAGTTACATTTCTAAACCAATAGCTATTTTGTAAGTGAGAAGAATGTACCAAGTATGCCAAATAAAATCTGAGCTTTGTCTTACCTTTCCTCGCTCCACTTCTTTAGTTGTCATAACAATCACTCTTGTATTCTCTTGCCAAACCATCCACCAAAAGTCTGCACAAGTGGATGGAAGGCAGCCTTGTGTTGCTATGTATGTCTTGGCTTCAATTCCAACATCCTCTTCACTCTGGGAACAAGTATTCCTATGAATACCTTGTAACATCTACATGAAGCATATTCAACTCCTGAATATGGCAAAGTTCTCAGTTCACACTATCAAAAGTGAAGCCCTTGTGTGTTCAACTAAGGAAAGACTTGAGAATCTGATGGCAAAGTCACACAACACTTTGGTAAAGCTGTACGGAAATGACCATTAAACAAATGTGGTTAATAATGAAATGATATGAATACCCTTACCATGTAATTCTTTTCCAAAGAGCATATCAGATAAATATCCAATATGATTTAAGTCAAGGACTGAGAAGACATGATTTGGGATGTTTTTAATGTCACGTATAGAAACATAATTTAGTTCCATCTATTGGGGAGAAAAATAAATGGGTAATCCTGGCAAACTGTATCAAAATATGACATTACATATGACTACAATCTAACTTTGGGATGTAAATAAGAGCTTTTGTACAAATAAGTAATAAATAATCTTCAAATGTGAGCAAAGTATTGATAAAATGAGTGATCTCATCATATGTGCATACTTTCCTATTCATAAAAAAGTTCTTGTACTGTATAGGAGGGAGTCCTATTCTTTTTTCTATGCTCTAGTCATGAACAAGTCCACATCAGGGCCGGGCCTAAACTGAAATACACAGAGGTTAATAAAAGGGAAGAAGTGACAAGGGAAAGCATTTACAAATTTTGGAGGA
This sequence comes from Panulirus versicolor, assembly GCA_032361705.1. Taxonomy (NCBI): domain Eukaryota; kingdom Metazoa; phylum Arthropoda; class Malacostraca; order Decapoda; family Palinuridae; genus Panulirus; species Panulirus versicolor. Next base: position 4,856 of record JAUUDZ010465774.1, read on the forward strand.
AGAGAATAAACCTGCTTTTTAAAATGTGCCAGGTCATAGTTATTGGGAAAGACATGAGAGGGAAGCGAGTTCCAAAGCTTCCAGGTGTAGGGAAAATGATGTTATCAAAACAGCCCACTCTTGAGTTGGCAACAGCCATTCAATAAACATGTGATGCAACAGCATGTCATGTACTGTGTGGTCTTGCTAGAGGAGGGGACACACAAGCATCCCACTCTTGGGAGCAAAAACCAAAGAAATATCTATAGAGGAGGTAAAGTGATCCTACATTGCAGCATAGGGAAAGTTTATCAAGTTCTGAAGTTAGACCGAGAGAGTTTATAAATTGGACAACTTTTGACTCAACTCTACCAGGTAAGGATACAGATCTAGAGCCACCATAGACATGAAAGCAGCACTCCATACAAGGTCAGATCAATTCTTTCTACAAAAGGAGCAACAGTTCTGAAGAAAAGAAATTTTGACATCTAAACAGACCCCCCAATTTCTTGGAGGTACACTTCTATTTCTATAATGTAGGGTTTCCATGACAAGAGTAGATGTTACAGCAATACAAAGTATGTTCATTGAGTCACGGAGTGGAATTAAAGAATCATCAAAGGAGAAAGGAAATCTGCAAGGAATCTTTGACAGAGAAATCAGTAGAAACCTACTGTATTGTATGGGCAAGGAGTTCTACACTTACAGGGAAGTGTACTATCACACAACTCTTTACATTTCTGTATGCTGTCCATATTCATAAACTTGTCACATTCATTCCATTATCCACCACATTTATACTGTAAAAGTAACTTCTTTACATTTTTTTCTAAAATGTTTCTTCCTTTCATGATTTGATCTCTATACATTCTATCTCTTCAATTTTCAAACAACTGTTCAACTATGTCATCAAACTGGTTTAAAAACTTAAAGGTTAAGTTCAGGTTATCTCTTACTCTTCTCTCTTACATGGTGGACAACTTTGCAAGGCCTCCAGCCTTTCCCTATACCTTAGCTCTCTTAATTCTGATTCCTCTCTTACATGGTGGACAACTTTGCAAGGCCTCCAGCCTTTCCCTATACCTTAGCTCTCTTAATTCTGATTCCATCTTTGTTGCTCTCTTCTGGATCTTCTCTATAACCTCCCTGCACTACTCTGTGTGGTGACCAAATCTGGGAAGAGTTTTATAGTTTTGGCCACATATAGGATGTGAACAGATTGTTGATTAAAGGTATTTCCTTATCCATGTGCGTTAATGCAATCCTAATACTTGCCAGCAGATACCATGTCCCCTTTTCTAAGGTGGAATTTTAGTGATAGGTCATGGATGATCTCAACTTCCAAGTCTCTTCCACTTAATTTCCTACTAGATAATCTGAGGCCTTCTTTCACTGTGTCCCATACCCATCATTTTATATTTACTTGGTTGAATTTCATTATGTTTGTCTTGGTCCCCCTGTAAGTTGATGCATTTTTCCCCCTCATGATCTTGGCATCATCCACAAACATATTTAGGTAGGGGTCAATCCTTCTAGAAAGCCTTTCAAACAAGTCAAGAAAAGCAGTGGTCCCAAAAGACAACCCAATGGTATGCCACTAATGACTTGAAGCCATTTCTAGAGAGCTCTCCGGAATGCATCCTTTGTTCCCTTCCACTAAGATATATCCTTCTATCTACTGGGAGTCTCACCTTTACTCCTTCCTGATGATCTACCTTCTTTACTAGCATCCTATGTAGCACTGTGTCAAATGTTCTCTTCAAGTCCAAATAGGGACAATCCACCCAGTCTTCTCTGCTGTCTAAAACAAAGCACAATCTCGCAGGCAGGTAACTAGACAGGAATGCCTGATTCCCTGGAGTAAATAATCTATTTACAACCCTATGGTTCTAGAAGATACAGAAGAAGGAGCAAAGCAAGAATCTTTTCTTGAACACTCAGTTTCTTAGTAAAAATTTTTATCAGGAACTAGTAACAACAGTAAGAATTCCATTAACCACTGAGAAGAGCTGCTGGGAATCACGTTTGTCTAATATCCCAGTAACTTAACATCATGTGACAAAAAAAATGAATGAAATTCCACCGGTATGAGAAAGTTTACAAGCATATGATAAATGAACAAGGGATAACAGGTAATGACATATAAAACATAATGAAATTACCTAGGTCATTGGCCTGAGGAACAATAAACTCATCACAGTTGAAAAACCCAAAAATTGCTAATCCTAATTGGAGAGGACATTAATAAGTACTGTTTCCAAAAACATGCCTGTAGGAGACTAACAGTAAATGAGATCTGTGAAGCTTTATAAAAAATGTCTAAATTATGGTTTCTGAATTAGTTATGGCAAAGACAGATGATTGTAGAGGGCATTTTATGCAAAACAATAGTGCACTACATGAGACAGGAGTTACCATACTGTAACTATCTACTTGAATATTCCAATTCAACACCAGAGGATAAAACCAGTAAATGTCTGTAGAGTATTATGGGAATAACATGAAAGAAAGGGCCAATGCTTCAAAGAGGTTATGAAGGTCCTCTGTGAATCTTATATTCCTTATACAACCAACTCTGTACGGCAGTTTTTTTTTGAGTGTCACATGATGTCATACAAAAAGCATCAAAAAATGAAGTAAAATCTAACAACCAAAGACAGTGCTTACCGTGATGAGATTGGCATTAATATAATCAGACCCAGGTATGCCTGGGTCTGTATCTCGAAGTATGACGCGTGTGTGATCAAATGGCAAAATATTCTTATACCGATTCTTATTGCGATTTTCTGGCTTCTGTCCTTCTTTGCGGGAGTATAACTGCTTACATTCCTGTTGTTGCAGGGATTCAAATTCCTCCCAGAATCCAGCCTTCCCCATCGTAGGTCCCTGATGCTCCTTCTGTAATGACGGGTCAAAACTTGTTTGGCGTTGACGCTACATGACCCGTCACCAAATAAATAATTATGCTACAGTATACAGAAAATCGGTTAGTGGGCAAAATTTCATTATCCTACGCAATGAGGGGGTTACTTGTAATCTGCATTAATATACACCTTATAACATCATTTAAGATTTTCTAAATTTCAATCACAAGAAGTGAAAGTTAATGTACTTCTTTATTCACAGGAAGAACAATTTAATGTGTGTCTTCACCACATTATCCTTTGACAGCAAATTCTTAAACTGCCAAACTCACCGACAACTCTCGCACCCTACTATCAATGCCTCGTGCATTAATCCTGGTTGCATTGAAAGGCATTTTCAGAGGAACAACTGTGCCAGACTGTTCCACCATAGGATTCCTTCGGTAATGTTCAACCAACTCACTAAGAGTATCAAACTTTCTTCCACCCCCGACATCATATTTATTATCCTGCCAAAAGAATGGTTGGTTAGAAAAACAGGAAGAAATATCAATAACAAGCAATATATGAATCATCTACACAATTATGATCTCCACTGCAATCCTTACCCATAAATCAGAGCAATCTACAGGTAAGAAAGTATCAGAGCTACATGGCTTGGGTCACTGGATTCCAGTGGAATACATCCAGGTGATGATAATACGTGATTTAGTGTAGTAATTTTTGTATATCATGAATTCCTAAATTACCTAAATTTTGGGTGTATCTGCATCTCTAATGAATGGATCATTCTTCTTTTTTCCAGGGTTTCATATGATATTCTAAGCTTAGGGTCAATCCCTTCCAACTATTTTCAACATATCTGAAATCTGCTGAACTAAAGCTTTTTTCAGAAAGTGTCCAACTCAATTCCACCTCCTTATAAAGGGAACATTAAGTTAATTCTATTTCAAACGTTTAGCATTTTTTCTCAATGGTATGTGACCAATTCATATTTGGAATGCATCTACAGTTAAGCATTTCTCACATTCCTATAGTATTTTGGCATGCAGGAATGACTGTCAATGTAGCACAGACAGCTCACTACTTCTTTCCATTTTATACACTTAATATCAAATATGATAACTAAATTCATATCCATGGTGTTGGGCATAATGCTATGGTTAATGTCCATGACTATCTGTACTCCTATCATAGGGTTATTCGAGTACAGTGTATTTATGACAGTAATGTTGAATACCATTTAAACTATATTTGTGAAAAAGATATTCAATATATAATTTTTCTTGCCAATTCTGCTTTCTTTTGACTAAAAGACAGGTTGTTGCCTGTGACCTTGAACTTTTACTTCTGGTCTTCAACAAACAATCATATGTTAAACTTTTAGTAGTAATTGTTGTGCACAAGTGTCTGATGGCATTTTAGTACACATGACTTTGTGAACATGACCTTTTAACCCTAACTTCTAAAGCTTAATCAGGTGCAGAGTCTTGTATGCAGTATCTATTGCACAAGTTTGGTCCACACCCAATCAAGAAATATCATGTGCAAAATCATCTAGTCAGATTTAAGTACTCAAGACCTTGTGCCTTTACCTTTGATTCACTAATCTTGAAAACATAGGCCGCAGAGCTCTGTCTGAAGTATCCGAAAGTGAACACACACAAAAAAACACTCATTATACATAAGATTATAACATTATCAATATACTGTTATCTTCTTGACCACAAAAGACCATGACAGGTTTAGACTGTTACTAGTGAAAGCAGCACAATCTCTGACTCTGTGAGCAAGTTAACCTAAAATGTTTCTATACTAAAGCAAATATCATACACTGTAATTCTTTTACCCATAACCATGATCTCATTCACTTGAGCATTAAGTTTAGAACAAATATATAGCTACACAAACTCACTCAAATAACATTCCTATCATTAATAAATACAAGAATTGCATATAAAAACTCAAGAGAAAAAATTCAGTGAAATTTTACATACTCATAACTATGATAACACAAACTCACCACACATCTGATCATGACATGTGTAACCTTGTCATCCGTGCGCACAGACAATACATAGTCTCCTGGTTTACTCTGGGATTCACGTACTAAAAAACTACCATTCTTGCCCTTTTCCAGAATGAGTTTCTCTGCTTCTCGGCCAGAGAGATGACCATGGAACCATCTGAAAAAATCATTGTTGACAGTTTGTATGGATGATGATTTCTTAATATGAAGTCTTTGTTTCAAGAGACTTGTAATCTTCAGATAAAAGAGAATTACAAATATTGCTCAAATTATCCAATTACAACATTACAGTAAGAAGCTACATGTAAAGCTTTTGCAAATACATGGTTCAAATATTATGCACTTATATCTAAAACACACCTTTCAGTTGTGGGGTCTGCACAATTGAGTGGATACTTCAATTCAATGACTTCTCCATTCTTTTCGCGCAGCTGACCCTGGTTTTCCATATAGTACTGGACCAATTCAGCTAATGTAGCAAACTTCTCTCCTCCATACAAGTCATAAAAATCACCCATATTCTGGATCTTTATATGAGTTACTTCACCATTGCGGCTAAAAAAATCAATACATAGAAATGATTACAATTAAATTCTTATCGGATCACAAGCACACTCTCACCAGCATACCCTTCTCTCATTTTCATTGCACTAGGTGTCTTGTCACATAAAGTGGTATCCAACCCCTATGAATGTTATCTTACACATCTTTATCAAATACAGCACTACACACACATTCTGAAGGAATCTGATCAAATGATAATCAAAATCTCATTAATTCAATGATGACATCATAAAATCCAATAAAAAATCTTTAAACAGTTTCCAACTTACATCCCCTTCCAGTGATGAAATACAATGTTGCATTTAAATTTCAAGGTCCTTACGTCATATTTCTATACAGTAGATGTTTCATAATCTTACCACATGCATTCTTCAACTTTTCTTTTTAATTTTTTTTTCTTAATACTGTATCAAAAACTATAACCTTATATTCACATTTTAAGATTTCCAAATTCTAAAAATTATAGATTACCTGTCCCTAGGATTTATGCATTTCTTTAGCATTATACACCTACATCAATCTACGTTTATGGTTATTTCTTTATATCCATCAGTGTAATTTGCACACAAGGGAGGATTGGAAATGTACAGTAAAAATGGAGGTATGTATAATACAAATCTATAACATTATACCGCCCCAGGACCACTTATTCAGGGGCTCCTACAGCTTCAGGGTTGCACAATTGTAGCAACAGCAGGGCAGACTACATTGAAGTGAAAAATTCTTTGATGAAACTGAACTCGATTTCATTAACTGAAAGTGATACAGCATCACCAAAGGTGACTTTTTATTTGTGGTATAACCAGTAATGTTAAATATGAAGAAAGTGGGCAAAAAAAATGTTCAGAGAAACAGAGGGATTTGCAAGAGGCATGTATGGCTCAGAAGAAAGCGTATGAAAATGAGAGAGTCCATAGAGATGCTCTGTGGAAGATGTTATAAAGTAGAGGGTGTGGGAGAAAAGCTGCTAAAAGCAGTGAAGAATTTTCATCATAAGATTAAAGCATGTGTGCAAGTAGAAAGAAAGGAGGGTTAGTACTTTCAAGTGCAGGTAGGTCTGTGGAAAGGGTGTGCAATGATTATGGATGGGGCAATGAGAGGTGAATGCAAACATTAAAACAGTACTGTATAGAATGAATCAGTTAACTCGGGTTGAAAATATCAGACCAAGCAAAAATTCTTTTTAGTAATCAGGTCTTATATCAATCTATATCTAAATCTTTAGATATAAAATAATACAAAGGGTCAGGAAAATATTTGGGAAAAATGGATTCCTACAAATAACTGTTGCAGTGAAGAATAATAATTCTTAAAAATCAAATACCTACCGTACTGAGAGGGTAAAATCACCGGGGTTGGACTTGGAGGGACGTGCAAGGAAGGAGCCCTCGATGCCTCGCTCCTTCAATAGGACTTCTGCCTCCAGACCCGACACATTCGGGTGGAACCATCTGGATTTAGGGTACATAGTGCTAATTACTACAGGTCAGTTACATCAATGGAATAATGATTACATATCACATACATTACAAAATCTTTCAATTCCCTAAATAAGGTCAAAAGGTGACTACTACACTAAATAATATATATACATACATATACATAAATATATATATATCTTTTTCATACATATTCGCTATTTCCCATGTTAGCAAGGTAGCGTTAAGAACAGAGGACTGAGCCTTAGAGGGAATGTTCCTTCTTTTGGAAAATTTAAAATGAGAGGGGAGGA
>JAUUDZ010465785.1:0-12023 GCA_032361705.1 Panulirus versicolor
CTCCGGTCGATGTGTTTCATTCGGGAATATCATTAATACCACAGGTATTTGTAAGCCCAAAGAAAAAATCGTAAATATAATTGGTCTCCTGAAGATACCCGAATTTACGTTAAAGGTGGTTGTATTTTTTGGAAAGTGTACCCTGGCTCTGTACCTGACATGGGCCTTTGTCTTATGACGGCCAGTTGTCAGCCTTAGGAATGCAGAGAGACATCCACCATCGCTCCATATAGCTACACATCAGCGTAATGGAGAGTCTGTTTAGCGTAAGAGCGCGTGAGGCACATAAATTTCATTGCATTGCTCTGCATAAGATATTGTACCCTGTGCCCGACCTCGCTCCAGTACTTCAAGGAGGTAATTGTCAATGTAGTTAATCTATTCGAATCTTAGGATTTCTCAGTGTAGTAATATTTATTTGACTCTAAGGATTCCTCATACGTATATACTGCCGAAGGTGATTGATGAGGGTGAAAGAAAACTGAATACTGCAAATGGATATGAAAATGGGGTTTAAAGTGTTTCTTCACATTTGCTTATCCGTTTATACCTATCAGAGCCTCACTACCGATTATGAAGATGACATCCTTGTTAAAGCTAAACATGACTCCATGTCTGGACGCAAAGTCCACTGGCCTACATTTCTAGACAAGGAGTCCATTAGCCTCCATGTCCGGACACGGAATCCATCGGCGTTCTTGTATGGGAACGGATTCCATTGGCCTTGATACAGAGGCCATTCGCTAATGCATCTGGACACGGGAGTCCATTGGCCTCCGTGTCTGGACACGGAATCCATTAGTCTCCGTGTCTACTCATGATGTTCTGTGGCCCTGTTATCTGGACCAGGTGTCCATTGGCTTCCATGTCTGGACATGGAGTCCTTTGCCCTCATTGTCTGGATACGAAGTCCATTTGCCTGTTCATCTGGGAAAGGAGTCTATTAGACTTTATTAATGTACTTATCAAAAATAGAAAATGAAATATGCTCTTTTTTTACGAAGATTATCACAATGTGTTTGCGCTCTGAAAAATCAGTGTTATAGCGACTTCATTGTCAAATATTACTGTATATTTAACACTTATTCAGAAATGCCTCTAAAAATCTAGTTCTTAAGCACTCCGGCAAGAAACGAAATTTCAATGGAGCGTTGAAATTAACACAATCCCACAATAAACACGTGTTCCACCCTCGCACTTCACCAGGTCGTGAAGCAAAACCTACGCTGACGATGCTCGTGATTCGAATCAGAGTCTACATCCCCTTCCCCATATAGGTTTGAGTGGGGAGACTCCATCTTTGCTTTTCGGGTATCCTACTCGTTTTTATTGCGTCCGGGTTCTCATTAATGCTTTATGAAACCGAAAGTTTTTTAATAACGCCCTTGTTAACGCGAGTTCTATTGCCACCGTAAATACTTCTCGTCCAAGAAGTGTTTTAATGAACCTCAAAACTATTGCCCCTATAAGAAGTGCGTGACTCAAAAAAGAGGTTCCTGCAGACTCAAACGAAGTAAATAAGCGAGTGAGGTCACCTCTGATGATTACATATGTGGGATATCGTTTTAGAACCTACTACGTACGAACAGCGATATATATAGACATCCGTCTTCTTCGCTGTATCATAACCTTCACAGGAAAACTATTATAAAGGCTTATTAGTGATGATCGTGCATATATACCCACTGGCTGTGTTTGCTTCCAAGTGGAGTTCTGTAGTGTAATGACTGATGGGTTACCGATCTACGTCCTCCCAGCGTCGACAGTGGGTTTTCCAGTGGATATCGTCATAGGATAAGATACCTTAAGAAAATTCCTTCCTTATCTTGGTCTTATATAGGCTATGATACCTTAAGAAAATTCCTTATTTTTTCTTATTCTTATATGGGATATGATACCTTAAGAATATTCCTTATTTTTTCTTGCTCTTGTGTGGGATATGATACCTTAAGAATATTCCTTATTTTTCTTGCTCTTATGTAGGATATCATACCTTAAGAATATTCCTTATTTTTTTTTCTCTTATGTGGGATATGATACCTTAAGAATATTCCTTATTCTTTCTTGCTCCTATATGGGATATGATACCTTAAGAATATTCTTTATTTTTCTTGCTCTTATGTGGGATATGATACCTTAAGAATATTCCTTATTTTTCTTGCTCTTATGTGGGATATGATACCTTAAGAATATTCCTTATTTTTTTCTTGCTCTTATGTGGGATATGATACCTTAAGAATATTCCTTCCTTTTCTTACTCTTATGTGGGATATGATACCTTAAGAATATTCCTTATTTTTTCTTGCTCTTATGTGGGATATGATACCTTAAGAAGATTCCTTATTTTTCTTGCTCATATGTGGAATATGATACCTTAAGAATATTCCTTCCTTTTCTTACTTTTATGTTTCATTCGGCAGTTACTGTCCAGATATTTTCTTTCTCATATTTTCCAAGTTATAAGATCAACTAGATGTTTAAAATAAGTAGTAAAAAAGGAGATAAGCATGCATAAGTGTTCTGATATTCCGGCAATAAGTTTTAGCATAAAGGAACAGGTTACAGGGAATTAGATTAACTGTAATTTCAATTAATCTAAGTTCAGTCGATGTTAGAATCGAATTCCCTAACGCAGTAGAGGAAGCCCTTGTAACTTAGTGTATCGTCAGTCACTTTAAACCAGTTTGATATATTTTGTATTTAGGTAGACAATACATAATCATAACGAGATATCCCGCGTTTAGAACCTAATTCTAAATAAATCTCTGCCAAATATCCTGCGTTCAAAGCCTGATTCTAAATAAATCATTGTTAAGTGCCCCCGTTCAAAGAATGCTTCTGAATCTTTAAGCTTTTTCGAAAACGTTCAAAATATTCTAAATCTTTAAGCTTTTTCGAAAACGTTCACAATCTTCTAAATCTTTAAGCTTTTTTCGAGAACGTTCACAATCTTCTAAATCTTTAAGCTTTTTTCGAAAACGTTCAAAATCTTCTAAATCTTTAAGCTTTATCGAAAACGTTAAAAGTCCCCCCTCAATCTTTAAGCTCTTCCAAAAAAATGGGTGAGGGGCAGGTCCAAGTTGATATATCATTAACTGGCGCATAATCTGACTTGTTTCTCATGTCAGGAACAGGATAACCAGAAAATTGGATAATATACTCGTAATATCAAGGGACACTAATTAATGATTGATCCTTTAATTCAGGTAAAAAAAAAACCCAAAGGCCGGAAGGAAAAAGAAAAAAGAATAGTTACACTGTGTTATTAACTCATTATTAATCTCTTTCAATTCAGCAGGAACTCGTACAAATGCTTCTACATTACGTAAATCTCTCTTATTTCTTTCCTGAATTCATGGCATTCGTAAATTTATAGTTACCAGTGAGGGGGAAAGTCGGGTATACCAAAAGATGGCCTGATGGAATTATTTGATATCCCTCAGGCAGCGTCATTGTGCTGACAGTATCATATGAGAGAGAGAGATAAAAAAGAAAGAACGTACCTCATTAGGTGAATTTGAGGTACTGGGAATTATATTATAAACGACAGAGAGTAGATCCGATGGTCATAAACGAGGTCATCTCTAGGGGACCAGAAATATTATAGATATCCGATTGAACTCCGAGTGAAAAAAAAAAAAAGAATGATATTGCAGATGTGAACACAGTTTGAAATCCCTTTGGAATTGGATTCAGTTTTAGAATAGCAAATTGAACATCATCATCCTCAAGGAGTTTGGGCAGTTATATTTTTGAAAGGGTGTTGGCAGCTCACTAAATGGATTGGATCATATGATTTTGATTCCTTTTTTTTTTTTACGCTTTACGCATTTCATTTGCCATCGGCCGTAGGTAAAAAGCCTCAGGGAAGTTGATTCATTTTAATCCAGCTTTTATTTAATTAGCAAATGACTTCTCTCATTTGTCAGCGATTATTTTCTTTCCATGCACTTAAACACTCTCTACATTTTCACTTTACATTTCACGTAGAACTCGCATCCCTTCGGTGTGTATTTCCGTACGTAACATACGCCATGCGTAGCCTCCATAAACATCAACCTTAAACACATGCACGAGGGCGTCAGAATGTGCCACAGGTGTTAAGAGTAGATTGGTCGCCGTGTTGAGAAGCTTCCATCCCACAGCCGTAGCCCATCAGGGCTTCTTCCTCCGGCAGAGGTGGTGCGTATCGCCCCATCCCCTGCAAATGATCAAAGAAATTTAGGTTGCCTGTCTCACGGTTTGTCATCCTTCCCCGGTAGCGCTATCAATAGAGTTAAGGACAAAGGTATTATTTTATAGGTACAATTCCTTGAAAGTGAGTTAAGTTAGGCCTCCTGAAAGGCTCAAAGGCCTGCCTTTTTCTTCCAGTAGAGCATGAACGAGAGATTTTCATTTGAGTAAGGTAAAAATGCATCGTTAAGTGGATTAAAAAGGTATTCTCCCAGAGGCAAAAGGAGGGAAACTAATTAAGACACATACTCCCTTTTGCTGGTGTTTAATGAATCTAGTTAATTATGCATCATTTCCCTTATTGAAGGATTACTCTATACAAACACGAGTAATTATTTTAAGAGAAGAAAAAAAAGAGAGTTTACTTGAGGGGAAAAGGTGAAGTAAAGCCAATTCATTCCAAAGAGATGAAAGTAGCTCTTTGCAGGGTTATAGTCTACAGGGTTGTCAAAAGTTGTAAGAGAATCTTCGAGTCAGAAACGAAACTAGGTGTTGATGAAAGGAACCATATTTTCGCCAGATAATACTAGACGCTATACCAAGAAAAAAAGAGAGAATATCGGAAGGTTCAAGAATTTGACATATTCACAGGAGGGCGGTGGCTACAGTGTCTCATTTCACACCCTGATCACTACTAGAATAGGCTTGGCTGACCTTCGGATCTCAGGTGAAACCGAATGATAAAACGCTAACATCCTTCGTGATCTTAGCTGAGTTACAAACTAACTGTTTCGCTAATTGCATCTCGTTCGCTAGTTTCTTGTGCGAATTCATACGTGTATGTATGAGGGGTTAAAGTATAAGTATGTATACTAGATATGTGGTTAAAGTATAGGTATGTATACTAGTTATGTACGTTCGTAAATGAATATGTATAAGCTCATGCATGTATGTAGAAATCAGTAAGCAGCCAATTTACGGAACCCTAAAACGTTTTAGGTGAGGATGTGAAGTTCCCTAGATGAGGACACACATGTGTAGAGCATCATCCCCGTACTGTACAAAGACATAATGACCAGCAATTATGCACAAACACGCGCTCGCGCGCGTGGGCGGACGCAAGCGCATTCTCACGAATGCACACATCCGCAGGAAGCACCCGCACCCCTCGCAGATAACACAGCCAGCATTCGTCAGGGCCGAGTTAACTGGGATCAGCAGCTGGCTCACCTATGACGACCTGATTCACACAAATGTTTTCCCGAGTTCGCCAACACAGTCGCGGCCGACCGTCGCGCAGGCGCGCACCGAGTGACAGCAATGTTCGAAGCAATGCCTAAATCACATGTTTGGTATTTTTTTTTTTCCGAAATTGATCAAGACAACTGGAAAGATAAGACCACCAAATCAGATAAATAGAATAACGTCACTGTTAGCATAATCTGGTGGAGGAATGACCTTTTAACAGAGAAGGTCAGATGAATTAGGACACCGTTGGTATAATTTGGTACAATGACCTTCAATAAAAAAAAAAAAGGTGAAGGTACTTAAAAGAATGACCTTCGATAAGAAATGCATAAGAAGGTCATCATTTGTATAACCTACAGTAAAGAAGAATAAAGGTCAAGTCAAAAAAGGTCACCGTTGGCATAATTTGGTAGAGGAAGGACCCTCAATAATATATATGTATATAAAAAAAAAGTCGAGTTTCATCAGTATTCAACTCGATTCTAGGAAGCTGGGGGGTGGCTGGTGGCGATCGATTCTAATCACCTGGAATAGCCAGGAGGCAAAACATACCGAGATTACTCTCAATACCCACTACCTGGACTGCTTTTCCCCCCCTTCTCTCTTTTTAGCCTCTCGAAACATGTTTGGCGGTTCGGAGAGCAATGCTGAGTTCATGAAGTTAGATGTAATGAGGGAGGGCGTTAGTTACTGACGTGTGTCGTAACTGCATGTCCAGCTGCGCCTGTCTTTCTTGGCCGATGTAAGTCTATGTTGGCTTGAGATCAAGGTATTTAGTGCAGTCTCGTCATGTGATGTCGACTTCCCACATTCGCACGCCTTCTCACCTTTTCGATTTTATCTGCGTTTTTATTATGTACCTCATTGTGGGAGGAAACATTGCAGTGATAACTGTTCTTCTTACTTTCATTATGTCTTTACTCCTGTGTGTTTATACACACACACACACACACACACACATACACATGCACACCCACACACACGCCAGCCTAAGCCAGGTACACGTTTATAGACCAGCCCCAAGGGGAGGATGAACACCTGGGTTGGGCGTAGGCCAACTGTCACTCCAAAGATTCGAGCCCATGCGGATACGACCCCGGACTGATTCATGCTGACGCATTGTCAGTGTGTGTGTGTGTGTGTGTGTGTGTGTGTGCACGCTTGTTTAAATGCTGGCGAATTAGATCGGCTGTTCCAAATTCAAATGAATTCGACCGAACCATATAAGACCGATGTACTCTTTAAGAGCCCCGTTCTTTTTTTTTTCTTACGTCAACCATATGAAAAAATAGAACTTGCTCATAATCAGTGATCAGGAGAGACTTTCAAAAAAAAAGTTATTCATTTCTTTTTTAACATTTGGTCAACACAGGGCTGTTAAGGTCGGAACGAGCGGCTGGATCGGTTGATGGGGATGGTGATAGCACCGTAAACACGGGGAGGCAGCAAAGGGGACCCTCCCAAATGACTCTAACTGAGGCCGGATGTCTGGAGTAACGAGGCAATAAACTGCAGTCACTGAACCGCAGGTAGCGGCGGGCAAGTCCCACTCCCTGGAAACTATACCTAACTGTAGCCTGGGGGAGAGATGGGCAAGTTAACCTCCCTGAAAGATTACCCATTTGTGACGTGCAGAACACAGGGTGCAAGTTAGGCTCCCTGAAAGATTACCCATTTGTGACGTGCAGAATACAGGGTGCAAGTTAGGCTCCCTGAAAGATTACCCATTTGTAACGTACACAACACAGGGTGCAAGTTAGGCTCCCTGAAAGAGTACGCATTTGTACAGAAAACATAGAGAACAGGGTGCAAGTTAAGCTCCCTGAAATAATGCTCATTTATAACGTACATATCGTAGAGAAAAGGCGCAGGTTAGGTTCCCTAGGACTTGCCTAACAGTAGACCACGGAGCAGTGAGCAAGACTGATTTACTGGAAGGTACCTTGCTGTAGTAACAGAGAACAATGGACGTGTGTGGTTCTCTGGAATCTACCTGGCCGTAGCACCAAGAGTAGTGGGCGAGTCTGAATCCCAGGAACGATCTTACTGTGTCTGAGTGAGCAATGGGCTACTCCTGTATCCTGGAAACGACTTAACTGGAACATATTCAGTAATGGGGAAGTCTGGGGTCTCTGGAAACCGTCTTAATGTAACATAGGCAGTGAGCTTGTGTGTCTGCCTGGAAACTGCTTCAGTATGACACACATAATGAAGTGGCGCATATCACTTACCACATACAAGTAACAGTTGGGCTCTGCCTGCTGATGGTTACACAGCAAATGAGAGTCACTTTGATAAAGAAAATAATCATTGGAGTTGGCTGGCGATCCTCTTGGATGATATTTTCCATAATGATTGCCTTCAACAGATCCCACGGACTACCAGCAAATGCATTTATGGAATTAGATATCGAACCATACAGTCAATACATTGTATATTAAGCTGATAAATAAGACGTCCAAAATTATTTTTGGGAGGGTAATCTATAGACCTTTCAAGCATTGTACAGAAAACGATGGAGCTTTGCACGATGAGATTAAACCCTTATTATATATAGATAAAAGAGAGGCAATAATTGTAGGAGATTCTAACAACCCCATTATGAATTAGGGCCTCATAGCTAGTAAGTTTATGGATAACAAACTAACCGAACTGATTAGAAGACTGTTTTTTAAATCGTGTGATATGAGGCCCAAGAAAGGGTGGAAAGGAGTTATGAAAAGAAGAGGATTGAATTTGGAAGACTAGGGAGGTTAATGTGTGAAGAAAGCCTGAAAGATATGCTGAGAGAGTATCTAAGACGAGTGGCAATAAACAGGTCCAGAAAATGTACTTAAGATTTACACAAGAGCGTAGGGAGATAATCAGAACCAGATAAGAAAAACAAACTTTGAGAAGCGAATTTCCCTCGATGTCTGATCATTACCTGGTAAAGGCGAGAACGAATGCTCGTGAAGTCTGTTGGAAAAAGACGAAGTGATATGGGTGGGAAGACGGTGGTAAATAGAGCGAGTAAGCTTGGAAAATAGGCTTGCGTAAAGAGATACCAGGATAGATTGCGTGTAGAATGACAAAAGGTGAGAGTGAATGAATAGCAAGGGGAATGAGCGAGAGATGGAAGGTATATAGGGATGCAGTGCTGGCATGTGCTAGAAAAGTGTGTGGCATGTGGAGGGTAAGGGGCGGGTGGACATTTGAAAAAGGGTGGTGGAGTAAGTTAAGTCCTTAGTGAAAGAGTAAAGAGAGGTGTCTTGTGTATGCCAGCTAGAAAATGGATGTGAGCGCATGAGGACATCTCTTCCTGGCGCTACCTCGCTAGCGTGGGCACAGGCGCGGAGGAATGTGGAGAAAAGATAACAACGCCATATATCTGATGGTACGTCAGGTGTTATATACAATGAGCTAAGTGTCTGGTGCCGTCTGTCACAACCCACCACTGTAGTCTCGTCTCGACTGTGACACTTCCTTTCTTCACGGAGATTAAATTCAGTAAATGTGCTTTCCCCAACCTGAGTAGTTTCCTCAGGGACAATATTCCTCCCTCACCCGACCCATTGTCGCTCGGCAGGAGGGAAACCCACCTTCCTCCCATGTCCTTTCAGAATCCGTAGAGACCTGCTTCTCCAAATTCCATCGCTAGAGGTGAAAATTCTAATATCATCGGTTTTGGCTAGGTAGGTGAGCGTCCTTTAGTGACAAAGTTGGAACTCAGTTTTGCCTAAACTGATCGATTCTACCGAGTCTCCTGGCACCGCGAGTGCTTGACTGATGTTGTTCACTGCCATCCAAAGCCAGCATCTCCAACTGAACTGATGGGATCCCGAGTTAAAACAAATGCAGCTCGCCAACAACAGGATCCAATAAAACCAATACGTTTCTATACGGATCTGCGCCGAAAACAATCTAAACACCTTCGCAATATTTACCGGGAAAGGGACCGCATGCGAGATTGAGTGGTTTGTTGTGTTAGGCCACAGAGGCCATGGGGTTTTACAGCCGCTGTTTGTGGAGAGAGAGAGAGAGAGAGAGAGAGAGAGAGAGAGAGAGAGAGAGAGAGAGAGACAAAGAGACAGACAGACAGACACACTGAGACCAAAAAACCAAAATCATGAGTAGATGAGTAGATACGGAAATAGACAGGGATTGAGAAAATATAAAACGCCAAAGATTGAACAATGATGTATAACCAAGAGAACTCACATTGTGGTTCTATACTCCTCATTATTTGCTCCCCTTTCGAGTTTCAGTCATGTACAAAAGTTACAGATTTTCTGAACTAGTCGTCAAGAACAGCCACCCAACATTGTAGACAGAATCATGTTAGTTCAGAGCAGTGATGATCTATTTCTGATATCTATTCTCGTAGTCTTGTTGTTCTATCGTCCATGATCACGCACGGCAGTTCTGTGATAATCGCTTCAGCGTTTTGTGACTGATCGCTGGAGAGAGACAGTTAGTGATTGGTCATTTACCGAGACTCATCACACTATCAGTAACGAACAACTTAGATGGTAAAATTACAAAGACTAACTGTGTGGGAATCAGTGTAACTTAATGACAAGGAAAAAAAATGAATGTTCTATCCTAGCGAGAAATGAATGCAGATGAATGACATGAAAGAAAGAATGTTCTATCCTAGCGGGAAATGAATGTAAGTGAATGACATGAAAGAAAGAAGGTTCTTTCCCAGCATATACAAATAGCATCATGATATATATGTTGACTTTCCTTATAGACTAGTAATTTCAGATATAATCTCTTAAAGTAATTATCGCTAATTCTATTTACCAGTCACGTTAAAGATGAAATTAAAAAAAAATTAAGGCTAAATCTGTCTGTGGATATGGCTTGCATATTCCTTCCGTGATACACGCCATAAATTCCCTCTGTGACAGATTACTTGCAGTTTCATGAAGGAGACGCAAAACGCCTGAGGGAGGAGCCTGGCCTGTTTTATTATGCAAAGAAAAACTTAGAGAATTAATTAAGATACGCGAGACCCTAAGAGACTATGACAGAGGCAAAAAGAAAAAAATAGAACATGACCAACCATGAACTGCATGACAATAGTCGAGATTGAGTGTCATATGACAGTGGTAATGGTCTCCGTTGCTTCATGACAAACCAAAAGCACTCCGAATATTACAAAGAACCAACCGTAATTGTTATCTTTAAATGTTTTTGTTTCTTGGATTCTCTATAACCCCAGTGGAATTGCACAAAGAATTTCGTTTGTGTTTTAGATACGTTCTACATTTTTCTGTGGGGTTTAAGGCAGAAGTGGTTCGTTTAAAGCCTCCTGTGTTGGGAAGGGACTCTTGTGGTGTAGGGTTTAAGGCAGAAGTGGTTCAGCTGTGTTGGGAAGGGACTCTTGTGGTGTAGCGGTTAGCGTTCCTGACCGTGACGCATTGATGGAATGGACTTGATTAGGGCCTCAGCTGCCCGTGCCGTCTCAGCTAACAGATAAAAAAGTAACCATGAGGATTCGCGTACAAACCTGTTCCCTAGCCAACCTGACTCAGTCGAACAAAACCAACCAGGCAAGATCGACCAAACTATATCATTTCACCTCTCAACCCAGCCACTTCTTTCTACACACCTCGTCCCTCATAGAATCCAAGCCACTTCGCCGGGAAGGAGGTGGTCACCAAACTACCTCCCTAATCCCACGTAACCACTAAACCACATCACCCTACAGAGGAACCACGCCACCTCCCTCATAACAACCCCTGAGACATTCCTGCCTACAGCACACCGACTAAGTCACCTCCCTTATGTAACCAGTAAGCCAGTAAACGCCACACGAAGTTGCATCGCCGCCCCACACCACCATTCGGTCTCGCGCAAGAATAGCATCGGGAAATTTTCCGCTTATACACACCTCAATCATGCAACACATCCCCTTGGGACCCGACACATAACCTCATCTTCAGTATCCACAAGTCCCACTTTTATCCCTTCCTTTATCGTTATTTCTTAACCTACTTACTCCTCTCCTCTTCACTCGGTTAGGAAGAATTATTGATAGAATTTCTGACGAGAGACACCATCCACAATTCTTCCTGTTTCTTATTTGGACGTACTGGTAAAACACGTGTGACGCTGTCATTAAGGAACCGTCCATTAGTCATGCGCAGTACCTTCTTTACTGTCGCTAGTCGTGGTACGCCCGACCCAGCCATCTATTGTCGGAGCAAATTAAAAAAGTGGAGATTAGATTCTGGAAGACTCTGTTGGCTCCGCTGAGGAGCCCAAGAAAATTAGTTCACCATGTTTTCTCGCCACCATCTTATCCCCCCGTAATTCTGGAAATGACGGGCGAAGGAACGTGCTAAGTAAAGCGTGTAGATAAGCCCCGGATCCTGGCAGGCAAACAATGCCGCATCGCTCTTATAAGTCTCGAGGTTTTAGTTCGATCTTTAGTGGCTTCGTGTGTCTTCCCTTAGGGGACTGTGCTCATTATAGTGTGAGGATGTTCTGTCTCGCTGCTCCTGTGGTGCTTCTTTCTGCAGACTCTGGCGGACGTTGGAAACATCTTGTTGTTAAACTGAGTGAGTTACTGAGCTTCGCATCCCAGGGAAAAACTGATTGCAAAGGTCATC
>JAUUDZ010465794.1:0-12022 GCA_032361705.1 Panulirus versicolor
ACTGTCAGGACATCACCTCTACAGACCTTATCATTCCAATTTGCTCTTTCCAATTCACAGTTCACACCTTCCTGCACGTTATTGCCCAAACTCTTAAAACATCTTTCACTCCATCCTCCTGCCTTTTCCTTGGTTCCCCCCTTCTTGTTTTCTCCACTTTCAACTTTTATACTCAATTAGCCACTCCCCTCACTCACCTTCTCCATGTGTCCAAACCATTTCACCACACCATCTTCAGCTCTGTCATACATATTCCCCTTACTACATCCCTCTCTCTTACCCTTATAGTTTTAAATTTGATCAACCCTCCTCACAGTACATACTGTCCTCAAAAATTTCATTTCTAACCCAACCACCCTCCATTCTATTTTATTTTGAGTCCATGCTTTGCATCCATACAACACTGCTGGGACTACTATAACATTAAACAAACCCTTTTTGGCTTCACACACTCCCCAATGCACCCAGGAATGTTAGCCCCATGCCTACCCTATGATTTACTTTGGTTCCCATTGATTCTTCTGCTATGTATATTCCCAGCTATCTAAAACACCACTTCCTTCAGGTTCTCTCCATTCAGACACGCCCCAACCAACCTGTTTCTTTCCACTGTTAAACTTAATACCTTACTTTTATTCACATTAACTCTTAGCTTTATTCTTTCACTCACTATTCTAAATTTAGAAACCAGCTTCTGCAGTTTCTTACTTGAAGAATCTGCCACCTAAGTTTTGTCATCAGCAAACAGCAACTGACACCTTCCCAGCCCCTACCTCCCACCTCAAACAGACAGCAAACTTGCCCCTCTCTTCAAGACCTCTGTATTCATCTCCCTCAACACCCTGTCAATAATCAGATTAATAACCACATTGATATCACATATCACTGCTGCAGGCCCACATTCATCTGGAACCATTTACTCTTCTCAATTCTTATTTGTTACTCAGGCTGTTTGTAATGAAAAATGATCATCCTTACTAAAATTATATAACTTAATTTTCGTTTATAATTATTCACCATTTTCAGACTGTTACCAAGATAGATTTCATATCTTTTAATTACAAATACTGAGAACCTATCTTTTTTCCCTCTGTATATTTTACCTCCACAGTTTTTCACTTTTTTTTTTCTTTACAAACATTTACTAATTTTCCCTTTCTTATGCTGCTTTCCATCAAGACTTGACCCCCATGAGGACTTCACTCATGACTGGAGCATTTGTCAGAAAAAAGTATCAGGTGTTAGGAGTTGTTACTAAACCCTATGATTCTACAGGTGTGTGTGGAACCAGTACCAGGTGTGTGGAGCCCTTAGCAGGGATATGAAACCAGTACCAGGTGTGTGAAACTGATACCAGGTATGTGGAACCAATACCAGGGATGTAATTACCTATCAGTGCTGTACAAGGAGGGAGTTTTATAAGTAGAGGCCCCCATCTCTTGAACATTCTCTACTGTCAGATAATTTCTTAAACTTATGTATGCTGTCTGCATTAACCATGTCCTTGGTCATCTTATTCCATTCCTCCACCACTCTCATGCTATAAAATTGTTTCCTTACATTTTTTTTACAAGTTTCTTGCTTAATTTCATGTTATGTACTCTGGTTGCAATATCCCTACATCCCTTGGAAGAACTAGTCTTTGTCCTTGTAACTGTTTTAAAAACTTAAAAGTTGTGATCAAGTCACCCCTCACTACTCTCTTCCAAGGTAGGCAAATCTAAAGCCTCTAGCCTTCCCCTGTAGCTCAGCTCTCTTAATTCTGGTACCATCTGTGTTGCCCTTGTCTGGATCATTGGTATGTAGGTAGTACCAAGTGTGTGGAGCAAGTGCTAGAAGTATGTAGCCTGAACTAGGTATGTGGAGGCAATAGTAGGTATTTGAAACCTGTAACAGATGCATGATGGCTATACCAGGCATGTGAAACCAATGCCAGGTGTGTATGACCAGTACCAGCTATGTATGACCAGTAGCAGTTGTGTGGAGCTCATACCAGGTATGTAAAACCAGTACTAGGTGTGTGTAATCTGCATCAGGTATATGTGGAGCTAGTATAGGGTGTATCAGGTGTACCAAGTGTGTGTGGTCAGTTCCAGGGGTTTATGGAGCCAGTGCCAGGAGTGAAGCCAGAATGAGTTGGGAGAAATGGACAAGTGAGAGTAAACATGACTACAGTATGATGAAGTAATAGGATAGGATGGAGAATGGATAAGGTAAGCTGGCTAGGCTTGCATAGGCTAGAGAACTGATTAGTAATAAGATAAGCTACAGCAGGATGAGTGGAGTCATAATGGGAAGCCTGCTAGGTTTGGATGGAGAGCTGTAGGGTAAGACAGGTAGGATGGATAAGAGTACTGGGAAGCTTGCTTGGTTAGGATGAAGAATGCAGGTTAGGATGGAGAACTGTGGGGTAAGATAGGTAGGGTGGATAAGAGTACTGGGAAGCTGGCCAGGGTAGGATGGAGAACATTGAGGAAATCTAAGATAGGGTAGGATGGAGAAAAGTAATGATAAGCTGATTAGGGTAAGATGGAGAACAGTGAGGTATAGGTATAGTGATTATAAGCTGGCTAGGGTAGGATGAAGAACAATGATGATATGGATAGGGCAGGATGAAGAAAAGTGATGGTATGCTGGTTAGGGCACAATAGAGAATACTGAATGTAAGGTAGGTTGGATAAATGTGGTTGTACGGGGGCCAGGGTAGCACGAAGAGTAGTGATTTGTAAGATAGGTTAGGGAAGGATGGAAAAAAATATTATGGTAAGCTACTAGATTAAGGTAGGATGCAGAAAAGTGATGGTAATCACCTAGGTTATGCTGAGCAATAGCGAAGGTAAGCTAATTTGATTTGGTTAGCACACAAGCAAGGCAAGAGTAAGATGGAAAAGTTAACAAACTTAGGCAAGTATAAATAACAGTTAATTGAACTAGCAAGTAAGGCAAGGGTAGGGGGCAGTGAAGGTAGACTTGTATAACAAGTGGTTTATCTAGGGCGGTGAATATTGTGGTTTGCTCGGCTAGGCTAGGCGAAGGCCGTGAATAAGGATAAGCTGGGATAGTGTATGGTGGACAACAAAATTAGATTGAGGAGTGAAGCATGGTTTGCTCGAGACGAAAGATGTGATAGTATAGGCGACGATAGAAAGACGAAAAGTTATGATTGGCCAAGCTAAGCAAGGACAATGAAGAAAGGGTTAGCTAGGATGACATTAGATATGGCAGGACGTTGAGGGTAAACCAAATTGAGAGAAAATTCTGAGGTTGCTTACAGGCTGGGGAAAGGTTGCCCGTTGTTACACACGTCACGTAAGTTGCAAAATCTTTGGTTTAGCCAAAATGATCCAGAGGCTCACATGGCTTCACTCGCTGAGTATATACAACCAATTCATATTCCCCATATCATTTGATCTATACGATTGCCTAACTACTCTTATTGTGATTATAAGAAAAATTATAGTGATTCTTAGCTCACTTTTAACTATATAATCTTGATGTCTTGCAAAACTGTCATTGCAAGGGAATCGTAAACAAATAATGTAACCAGTTTTAGCGTATCCGTTAAATATAACGTCTTTGCCCATACCTCTTCAATTGCTGTTAATCAGTGGCTGTCTGAAAAGCTTTGTGCTTCATATTGTTTCGTCAGTACCCAACCTATTGTACTTTAAAAAAAATCAAGACACCAACCGACGCATTTTGAAATTTTGAAGGCCAGGGTGGAAAGCACACTTGCTTTTACGGGCATCTTGTATTGTATTTTGCAGTTTTAATGAGAATATGATTACCAGTATCCTTGTAATTCGTGATTTTCAATTTTTCTTTCTTTCAAATAAGCGTTTATGTAAGCGTGGGACTTGGTGATATAATGATTTTGTGCTGAGACCAACTTACACCGACATTCATTTTAAAAATTTATTGACGCGTGTGTGGGTGTGTTTGAGTGCGTCAGTGAGTGTGTGTGGAGGGGTCATCAGCCTCTACCGGTAAACATATCACTGGCAGCAGCCAGCACTGCAGCAATGGCCTTGGCAACTAATGCTACTAACTTTGCTTTATTTATATTTTCAGCGGTAATCATGCATTACATGTAATAGTACATATATTTCTAGTTAGATGATGTTACTTTTATGTATTAGTCCATCCAGACCAAGAAATCTCACGAGATTCGAAAATGTGTATGAATTTTTGTCGTATTTAATCAAATTACAAAAATAGCTGAAATTCTTGATAGTTTTCTTTTGTTGTCGCATTCATTAGTCTCTTCCAAGTCTACATGCATTAGTGTCATTTCAAATATTAATCAAATATAATCAAATATAATGTAATGAGATATAATATAATCAAGGTTTTATTATGTTTAAGCGATTATTTACCCGATCATGGACAACTGTATACTTACTTTACTCTTTCGTATGATATTCACGCTGGTTAATTGAGCAGGATCTGTTTTACAGGGTCACACCATCATCATCATCATCATATGCAAATGTTGCGAACTCAAAATAAAAACTTTCAGTTGTGCAAGCAAGAGTTAAAGATACAAAATTCCACACGTATTATTCATGCAGACATTTTTGGCAGACGAGACACGATTATCTGTATCATAAACCACTGAACCTGGTGGAGGGACGCAGCAAACTGCAGCTATGGTTCGACTATAACAGGACTAATAGGGGAAGTAAGGCGAGGAGTTCATAAGTTAACCTAATTTAAGGTAAGCTACTCTAACCTAACCTTAATTGACTTTTGAACACCGTACCATATTTGTCCAAATAGCTGAGCTTTAGCATAATGACCGATACTTGCCCGTACTCCGTTCCTCTTGGTGACCAGGGGAATGAGTGCAGGCAGTGGCTCTTTACGAAAGTACAGGTGAACATGAAGGCAACATTATGGATGGATGATAAACCAGAGGTTTAGTATCTTAAAAGATTAAATTGTTCTTAACATGCAACACGGTCTTTATTGACGGCAGCCATGTTGGTTTGGTAACTGATGGCCACAACAGGAAAATGACCACTAAGTTCGACCAAAGAGCTTGAGTGTTGTACGAATAACCAGTGTGATTAGATGTCCGTGACCGGACAAAGAACACCAAGCATGTATGATAATGACAGGGTTGTGGACTGAGGCAAAGTATAACGCATAACATGGAGTTGATGACTGAGTTGTGGAGCAAGGCGAAGTATTACGCAGTGTAATTATCCTCAGCAGATGCCGACAGATGAACATGATGGTTCAGAGTCTGTCTGGGTTCACAATGTGGTTCGTGGTGTTCGGTATTTCAGGTATTGGGACACAATACCTAGCATGAACTACAGTGACTCTGCTAGTTTAGGGGTCAGCTGTACCTAAGATAGTCCTTCCATAGACTATCAAAGACAACAGAAATGTTGATTGATTAAATGGTCTTTGCAAGGTTGGAACACCCTGAGCCAGTCCAAGGGGAAGTTCTTATCATATCCTAGAATGAAGATTGTGTGCAGCAGTTGCTGGACTCCCTTATACGTGACCGGAATGCGTTGCGCCTTTGGTCAGTCTTGGAAAGACTAAAGAAGATAGAACAATAACTCACAAAGAATTTCATCTCTGAAGGTCAGAAGTGGTGTGGCAGAGACCCATGCCAAAAAAGAGGAGGCTCATGATAGTCGGTTTAGTGATATTTTATCTAGTATATAGAGTGGTTCGGTCCCCTGGCTCTCCAAGATGGATAACGTAAAGATCAGAGACTGGTACTGTGAAGCCTTTGACGAAGGTGAACCCCGCTACAGGTTAAGTATTGGTGACGTTCACCTAAGGCTCCTCATGCAGTTGGCAGTTAACTCGGTGGTGGCTGCCCTCACATTTTCCCGTCGTCCCTGGACAAAGCAGGTATCCTCAAGGGTTGATCGCTGATGAACAAGTGTTGTTTACGAATGTAAACAGAGCCCTTGCCTGTAACTATAGACTTGTTTCCATAACTAGCATTACATGCCAGCTTTTGGATGATACTGTCTCTTACAATATGTGTCGTCCGGAAGGGTATAGTGTTTCAACAGATTCAAAGCCTTTTTTTCTGCTGTACCACACTTATGAACCTCGGGTGAGTACCGTGACTGATGACTGGTCTGGTGCTGGGCAGGGACTTGTTGTTCTAATTATGAAATTAATGAAAACTTTTGTTACTCTTTATAAGCTGCTGGATCCTAACTTGTACAGTTATAGTGTTGCTCAAGGAAATATGCGATGTATTGAGCCGTATTGTTGCTGGTGGAACATCATGATGTTATGATCCATTATGGTGTTGCTGGTGGACTATGTCTGTTGTTACAAGTTTGTCCGTAGTGTGCAGGGGAGCGAAATACCGTAACATGGTTTTGGGATGTGGGCCTGAGGCTTCAGCCAAAATGTGGTTATAGGATAAAATTTACTTGGAAGGAGGAAATATAACCCGTTCATATGGTCTTGAAGGCGCCCGGCTTGAGAATAGCTCTAAGAATTTGCAGGTTATAATAACTAGTGACTGATCTTATGTGGAATGTCTCCATGGGTAACGTTTGCACCAAAGCTCGCCAAAAGGTGGGCCTGTTGGAGGAGTTAAGGAAAAAATATCTTAATGGCTGGTTTGGAATATGTTTGTTCTGTGTGTGTGTGATCCGTAGTGTGAAGATCCCTTGGAGGAACCAATGGAAGTTGAAAGCAAGGCAGCAACTAGGACTCAAGTGGGACAGGTTTGAATGTGACAATAACTAGAATCATATGGCTGTTCCGAGGCAAGTGTCTGAGCTAGAGAAATCTGTATACAATGATTGTCACAGTAGGTTTTAGAAAATATAAACAATGAATAAGTTCACGGTTTATTTGTCGACACATAACAGAAAACGAGATATCTTGGTTTCACAAAAAAATATAAGTACTGATAGAAAACTATTTTAGTTTGTAGAAACTAGATATACTTGGCATTCCATAGACGCTTGTTTTTGTGGGAGTTAAGTACTGAGACACTGCTCAAAGACATCACGAATATTGGATATATACAAGCCCTTCATTTGTCTATGAAAACGTAGATTTTGCACCGTATTCCATTGATGCCACCGACTCAATTGATAAAACAATCCAGTTACGCCACGAATTAGACACGTACATTAACTTAAATGTTTAAAGAAAAAATATATAATGAATATTACGACATTTGACCTAGGAGACTTGCCAGAACACTGCACTGTGGTTTAAGAACGTACATGTCCAGTTTGTGTAGTAACATGGATTACTGTCTCGGTGCTACATTAAATGAGTCCAACTACGTTAATATCTTTCAATATGTATACTACATCACGGATTTACAGAATTGGAGATGGTCACTAATGATATATTAACACAACTGAATTCAAACAGCAACAGACCACTGGGTCTTAACGAGGCTGTTTGTGATGGGGGAAGAGAACAGGAACTTATGGATTATTATGGTAGGAGCAGGAAGACATACAGATCTTTTTCTAGTATGGCATATCAGTAGAATAGATTTATCTGCATTATGGTACTCATGATCAGTATTCACGAACGCTAAAGCTTCACGAAAGGCTATTGCGATTCAAGGTGAGGGTGCCTGATGTGCTTGAGGGTCGGTGTGAGAGGCTGGGGGAGGGAGAGGTAACATGGTATTGGATCGATATTGGAGCTTAATATTGTACTGGTAGACTGGCTGGCCGGCCTGTATTGTAGGTGGTGAGCCTTCACACACCTGCTGTTCGCTTCGTGTAGAAAAATGATTCAAGTTTCAATAAAATAACTTATTGGTATATACAGGAGATGTCTGAATTTACCATCAAGAGATTAATACCGTAAATTGAATAAGTAATTGAATAAAAGAGTTCAGTATCATATATCCAACCATTTTAAGTTATTTTCAGATGAAGTATGGCAAGCTTATTAGTAGATGATTTCATTAGATTCTCTTAAGATTATTTCAGTTACAGTAGGTGATTGGTACTTTAGACTTATTTAGAATTTGCTTATCCATTGGCCTTACCGAAGAATACTATGGTGATTTTAATTTTTCAACTAAATTGATGTGTGTCGTATAACCCAGTTCATTGCATTTAATGCGCTATTTTGTATTGTGACAATGTTTATCCAAAAGTTCAGAAATAAAGTGCTTGTGATAAGTAAGGGCGAGCGGGGCGGGGGCGAGGCTAGGCTGTGACGTCACACACCACCACCCGACATCTGAGAACACAGCTAACGCTCGGAAAGTGTCGGATCTGCGTGGTATTCACAAACAACAAAACCCAATTATAAATAATGAACCATTGGATTTCCTTTATCAGTACTTCATTACAAGATGCGTAGAAAAACGATAAACGACTATCCGTCATTAGTTTTGCTTCACACGTGCAAGACGTAGAAAATATACACTTGCATGTTGCACTGGGAATCCTCTATTGGTTAATAAGTTCCAAATAATCTTCCCTTTTCAGACAGCCTATCTCGGTTATCTTGAGTGGACAATCTCTCACTGAACAACACACCAACCATCCATTCTAGTCATTCACTTCTCACACCAAAACCATCAACATGAAAGCATCACACAGACTTTTTCTTGCGTTGTAGGTTCCAGTCACGGACAGAAGTCCACATCAAGGCCGGGTCTTAATTGAAATATAGAGGATTACGAAGGGAGAAGAGAAGAGACAGGGGAAATATTTACGGATTTTTGGGAAGTGAAAAACCTGTCTTTTAAATTTGTCTGATCATAGTTATCGAAAAAGACATGAGGTGGTATAGAGTTCCAAAGCTTTGAGGTGTAGGGAAAGAAACAGTTATCAAATCGGCCCACCCTTGAGTTATCAGCGACCACTCACTGATCATATTATGCAGCAGCTTGCCGAGTATCATTACTTTTGCCCTCAGACACTAACTAGTACCAGATGTGGACAAGAAAATGAATTAATCCATGCGCTCTAAGCCTCATCTGCCTGGTCGTCCATCCTCTCAAAAGTAAAGAGAACAAAGCTACAAACCACAAAATTGAGCACCCGGAACAGACCGGCTGTCTAGCGGCCACAGAGACTCAACACCTACATAGTAAAACAGAAAAATCCATACAATATTGATAATCCCACGTCAACATGCATGGTGAGCAGCCTCGACGCTGTGCAGGAGCCTAATAATGAGATATTGAGGTTATATCTTGAACACACTATCCTCGTTCACTCCACCTAACCTTCCACTTTTGCATTTTGTTAATATTTCCAGGATATCTTTCCAAATGTTTAGACGTCTCCCAGTTAGTATCATTCTAATTGGTACCTACTAAAAGGCTCTTTTAGGTATTCTCTCTTTAACCATCCTTTCCAGATGTTCCAACCACTTCATCCTTACTGGTTCACTGCTTTACGTTGAAGTTTTACTCATCTCGGAAAGATGTTGTGTCACATGATTACTGTGTGGCCGTTGGCAATAAAAGGGTAGGCTGTTTTGATAACTGTTTCTTTCCCTGTACTTCGTAGCTTTGGCACTCTCTACCCTCTTATGTCTCTCCTCACATCCGTTTATGATCTGGGACTTCTTAAAAGACAGGTTTTTCACTTCCTCCAAAATTCGTAAATACTTTCCCTTGTCTTCCATCGGTAATGAAGGTAACGTATGCAACTCTCTAATTTTTTTTCAATTATATCGGTATGAATATCCCCTTACGACTGGTAGGTTGACTGCATGGTATTTGAATTCTATTGTTTTTGTAGTATGTGCTGAATTATGCTTAAACTTTTCTCGTCTCTTCCAGACAATGTATCTCTGAGCACCCAACATCTTTTTCACTCCATCCTTCCAATTCCAATTTGGTCTCCCCATTCTCTTTGTTCCCTCCACTTTTGACACATCTAACTATGTATATCAGCGTTTTCATACATGTATGCATACTTTTGTATGTACAGGTGTGTTTGTGTTTGAATAGTTTCTATATCAAGTGCTACGTGTGTGTATGAGGCCAGTTTTGCTGTGCTTGCTGACGAAAACCTGGACTGAGTAATGATCGCCGGGGCAGCGTCCGCATGTCAGGCTATTTATATACCTGCTCCTGAGACTGTTTACCTTACCTCATACCCAGTGTCTAGTAAATGCTCCCCATGACACCACTAATGGCGAAAATACGCTCTGCTGAGCTATACAGAAATACGTGCGTAGTGAAAGATGTTCTTGAGTCGTTTGTTCTTCCTTTATCAGTGTAGCATAGGAATCATCATCATCATAAGACAAAGGCACAATTTGATTATAAGAATATGACGTCATATGGCATATTGTCACAGTATATGTTTGTATGTTAACCCATAGAATCTTTGATGAAGCTGTGATTTTCGTATCAAGGCAACCGTGGTTCATGTCAACAGGTCGGGAGCAGTACTTCAGTTTTATTCTATTGTGAAGCTGTACTCCCAAGGTTGTGCTCCCATGGACGTGGGGCAAGAAATGAGAGAGAACCCGCAAGAGGTAAGGCTAGCCCGTACCGCTTACCGCATGCATGTCTCCTCACGAGTATCAACGAAGACATTTTGCCAATAGTCAGGATTAGCGACTATATATGTACCATGATGAACCATACAGCAGACGCATATAAAGAGTAAGTTACCACCTGATGCAACCCTCGGTGCAACTATGGTAAATCACGTTGACTTTCCCTAGTAGTCCATCATTGTCTAGTTATGTGTGAGACGAACACAGCTGATTGTAGTGTTGAGTGGCTACCTATGTGAAGTTATTTCTTTGGGTGTCAACCTTCCAATTTGTGGCTCGTGTTTGCTTACAGGGTCCCTGTGTACTGTGCACAGTGTAGTAGGTTTATGATCCTTGTACATCCTGAGGATTTGATCATATGTATGTAGGGGTCAGCACGGAGCCTCCCACTCACTGGGCGGAATAGTGTGAGCCTAGTTACTGTTTCCTGGTCTGATGTGTCTCTTGATGGTAGTGCTCAAGCTGTTCTTGTGCGCTGGACGCCTACCCTGCTCTCCCGCGGCTCCTGCTGAGGGGCTTCGACTACGTCGCCACCTCATCATGACTCGTCCGACGAGGGAACCGTAACTGATAGATTTTCTACCAAGTTGGTCGGTGTACGTTCGATTGATAACCAATATGATAATGTATGGTCTCGTCTGTACTGTGTTTCGTACGGGGAGTTCGGGTCGTATTCCAAGATATTATCCCTACCTCCCTGCCTGTCGTCGCTTCCTGTTCCATAACCTGGGCTTCCCTGTCACTCCCCCTCCTGCCACAAATGTGGTAAGTAATGTACATCATCGACATACCAAGGCAGACCATGACTGGTTCTACCGTGCAAATAATGGTCTCACCTTTGACCTAAACCTTAAAGGGTTAGCAGAAAGTGACGTCATCACACTCAAAGGTGTTACTCAGCGTTGTTCCTTGGTGGTCTAGTGGGTAGCCTCCAGCATTACCTGTCTTGTACTATTCATCCATCTGCTTTATCATACACTAATCTTCCTCTTATTTTCCAGCCCTGTACGCCTCTTCTCTGATGGAGGCCCTAACCTGTCTGTCTGTCTATATGTCATTACTAACTGTCTGCTGGAGACCCTGACCTGTCTGTCTGTCTCTGTCATTACTGTCACTATTTGTGTGTTAGTGGTAGACTTTGCCACCCTGCTTGCCCCTCGACCCAGCCTTGTATATACACGTATCTTGTCTTTACTTTTATATATGTACGCACGAACTCACACACCTTAGCCTAAGCCAGGTACCCAATTATCAACAAGCCCTAAGAGGAGGATGAATACCTGAGTTAATTGTAAGTCGAATGCCCCGCCCATAATTCGAACCCATGCGGGTCCGACATCGAACTGACCCATGCTAACTAAGGGTCACTAACGCTAATCACTACACTAAGGAGGTCCATGTGTGTGTGTGTGTGTGTGTGTCAACGTCACTCTCGACGTTTGACACTATCTCCCTGTTTTGACTCTGACGTAATATGACGTCAGCGGCGGTGCCCCTCAAGGTTATCCTCTACCCTGCACGGTTTCTC
>JAUUDZ010465805.1:0-12022 GCA_032361705.1 Panulirus versicolor
ATGCACAAGTCAACATGCAACCCAGCAAAATCGACCTAAGCACCTTTAAATATACATACCAGTAGACACACAAACCTAAAAACAAACCTAAACACTGTTCACATACCAAAACAAACCACACACACAAAAAAAATAAATAAATAAACTTGAGACCAAACAGGGCCCACCTCGATACCATTCACATACCTACAATTCAACTGAAAATTAAACAAGACCCCCCACCTAATCGCTATTCCCCAGAACACAACTCAGCCCGCAGGCATGAGCCAGGGCCGCCCCCCCCGTCCCGGGCAAACCGAGTGGTGGGGGCAAGAGTGTAAGTCAAACAGCTCGCAGGTTATAATACGATCGCTGACGCGGTGATGAGGGAGTTTGGCGTGTGTAATAACCGACTGGGGCCGTCTGTTGCCTCGCTCGGGGCCACACGAACGTTCCTCCAGCCCGGGCCGCCCCGACCAGGCTAACCTTGCTGGCTGGCTTGCCGGCAGGTCGGTATGGTGAGTTAGCCAGGGGAAGAAAATGCGACTGGGCTACGGGTGGTTGAAGAAAACGAGGTGTGGGTACACGAACGCCCCAAGACAGGTCGGTAATCGCAGAAAACGCGAACTAGCTTCGGGCAGTTTGAAGAAAACGATGTGTGGGTTCTTGCGCTAGACAAATAAACTGTTCTAGAAACAAGAACTGGGTGGTTATACAATGTGCCTAGCAGACATAGATGAAGAAAATGGGGCACAGTCGAGGAAAACATTATGGGGGACGTACGTGTTGAATACGTAGAACAAAAGGAGCCAATCATAAGCCTGTACTGATTAGCGTCTGCTGGTGACCAATCATGCTCAAGTTGCGGGTCTGTCCGGGTAAAATTATCACAGACATTTGAACAGAAAAATTATCACTCGGAAGAAAATGGGAAGTAATGAATGATCAATGAGAACGGGAATATCTTACAAGTATAACGAGGTCAGAGACGTTCGCAGATTAGTTAAATGGTGTGGGGTTTAACTAGTTGGGATGGACAGGTAAATAAAACGAGATTAAACTCAGACTCACTGAAGCAAATAAAACGAGGTTACGTTAAACTCAGACTCACTGAAGCAAAGCTACGATTATTCACTGTAGTAATACAGATTGTTAAATCTACTGGCAATCACTAGCTAAAGGTCATTACGCAGGAACCTGCATCAAGCGTCAATCGTACAACAAATGCACATTAAAAAAAAAAAGACCATCACTAGGTGTTATGTACACTTGGTCGCACGCTTGCCTGCAGGTTACGAGCAACAGGGTAAAGACTTAAAGACATTTCGTGTTGCACGGCTTGGACACTAGGCAGACCTGCATTATGTTCTCAAGTTATCAGATTCTTTTAATATCTTCCCTCGAGCCCAGCGTACACAGAGGATGGGTACCGAGTCCCCGAGATGACCAGTGGGTACCAGCGTCTTGGTGTTAACTTACACAAGAATATCCAAACCGACAGAATTGGACTAAACTAACCGATTTGCTGGAAAAGGGGAACTGTGTGCACTAGTGTTTAAAGTTAGACAAAGTCCTTGAGTGATGACCCTGTTCTGCTACCGCTGCACATGACTACATTTCGTCAATTAACTGACCCCAAAAAGTGTTGTTTTACAGGGATGGCATATGACCCCAACTTCGGAATGTTTACTACTACGTCAGACTGCCACAGACTGTTTTCTTCAACAGCGCCAGGTTGGCGAGGGATGATTCTTGGAGCAGCAGGACTTACGTTTGAGGAAGTGATGATGAAGAAGCACCGTACTAACAACACATCAACCCAGCAACAGAAGCAGATGTATGATAACCCGACCCACACAAGTATTGTTCGGGGTCATGAGGACCCCTGTCAACTGTGAGGGGACACACACGCTGTTTTAATCGTCTTTCAGTCAAGGTCAGTCATTTCCTTTAACTGTGGTTGGTGTATATGAGAGCCCTTCATCATTCACATATTCTTCCACGCCCTTCATCATTCACATATTCTTCCACGTACTCACATATCAACAAAATAGCACCCATGGCCTAGTCACAACCAGCGACGGAACAATTTAATATTCGTTTTCTCAAATTATTTTCTGATAATTATAAAAGTAAACTGTGTATGCTTTCAAGGTCTTCAAATCAATTTACTATGGATTTCAAGATCATGAACTACTAGGGCACAATGGTGGACCAAGACCCCTTAATCCATCATCATTCGTATGTATAAATTACAGTTTGAAAACTCAAGACGGTCCTCTGTTCCATGTTTCATAACTTTCCAAGCGAAGGTTACTACACTTTTCTCTCTCCTCAGCACTACTCACGAACAATCCTACCCCCCAGGAGCCACCTACGACTCACCAGCCTCACTGAAAATGTTTCCTGAAGGATAGCCAGCTTATGTACCCAGACTCACTCACACGTTCAACACCCATATTTTTTCAACAGACACGAGTACGGGTAGCGGAAAGTGGGTGTGTTTCTCCCTCGCAATGGCCATGATCCGTCCGAATATCTTTCTGAACTGTGAACGTCCATATTTCACTGTCTTCCCTTTAAGAATGGAACTGAGTGATGTTTAGTGATGAAACTAAACTTCAAGGCGTTATACTACATCAACCCTTCTAATGTTGGTTGGACAAAACCTACAGTTCAGGCTAAGAACATTGGTTAAGTTGTTTGGGTGGTTGGGGTTAAGACCTACCAACTGGCAGGGTTTTATTTAATCCGTCAAGTTACGCCAACCAAAAGAATATAATAATCCATAAAATCTTTCCCAGGCATTAAAAATTCTAAATTGAACCACACCAACTCCCACTATGTTACTATGCATTGTAACTAATATAATAAATCTTTTCGACGATTCTAACATCATGTGTTAGTGTTTGCAAGGTACGAATTACTGTTTTCAGTAGGCTTCAAGAAGCACGCTATCATAAATCTAATAGATACTGAGTATGTGTTTTCAGGGAGAACGTACATAATACATTCTTTTGCGGTGGACTTTACCCTCTCGCGTCATCAGAATGTGGAGGGACTATGAACTTATTACTGTGCGCCTCCGATCACGATAAAAAGAAGTCGCTTTTCGAGAAAAAAAAAAGGCAAAGTAAGGAAGAAGAAACGCGACCGTATTTTCCATTACTCGTTGCCCTTTCTCACTTTTGAGATGTGGTGGAATCTTGTCAGGAGTAGGTGGAAGTCTCCGTCAAGTCCGCGAATTTCACAGATTACTGTCTAAAACTAAACCGAGGTACGTGTAGACGAAGAAATATTAAGGATATATCATTCATCATACAGCAGGGAAATCACCCGCGGCCACTTTGGTGAAAATTGGTGTACACACACATTCCCCTTCTGAGCAAACCACTTACCGGAGTACTTACCGTCTGCTGGACACTTAATGCATGTGAGTTTTCATGTAATAGATGTAATGGCTTAATTAAGGTCATTGAGCAAAGATTCTTTCCACACACACACACACACACACACACACACACACACACATACATGCATACACGTGTGTATGTGTATATATATATATATATATATATATATATATATATATACACACACACACACACACACACAAGAAACGAAAAAGAGTTGAGGAAGATCATGAACACACAAGACAAAGGATATGTGTACAGTGTACGTCAAATGATACTAAGCTTGGTAGCTTAATGCGAACGTAACATAAGAACAATCCGGGCAGAATGTCGTATTACATCAATGCAACATGGATGAATATTCTGCACTCACTATGACTTAGATGTAAAGTACGAATTCCGATACAATGGCCTTTGCTCTGATGATTGCCATTAACTACCGCAACACATACTTTGAATGGCCGGCCATCTTTTGAAACTGCGTATGATACTGTCGATCTGTATCATTCAAAGTAACATACGATAGGCTATGTAATATTTCTGAGAAGACAGTATTGAACCAACGATTAGTCAATAGGATATGCACGAACATTATATGCTGCAAATGTATGACCTGTGATGAATGCCGAACGTAAAAACACATTCGGCCCTGGGAAAAGTTAGACGGTAAGGGAGAAAATAATGAACGGAAGAATTAAGAAAAGTAGAAAAAAAAAATGGGTTGTCCACCTCGCGTTGATATGTTTACCCAAAATTAAACTACAGTGTGCAAGATATACAATGCAAAGTCTCAATACAACCACAACAACGTAAGGGAGAACATTTTTCCTCGATTTTTTTTGCATCATATGCAAGACCCATATTCACCTTTAAGATGGATTTATTATTATACAACCTAACTGAGGTTACGCTATCACACACTACAGACGACCAACCCATTTCCTGACTCCTAACCTACGGTCGATTCCAACGTATTTGACTAAACCTTAATCGGTTCAAGCTGCTGTGTTCATTTCTTTTTCACCCCCTCAATTTCCCTTCTTTCAAGCCCTGCTCCTTTCTCTTTTTCTTCACGATAGGAAATGATGCTGAAATTTACGCCACTGGTAAAACATTCCATATTTGGTAACTACAGTTTGTTCAAAGTGTCTCAATTTACTTCTATAAATGATCGATCCAGAACTTCATCTTAGCATTAAGTCATTATTATAAAACACTATCGATCAGAACCATATCTAAGACATGTTTCAGGCTCTTTTAGCACCGGTGTCTGTTTACCTTTCCTTAAGCTAGACGTGCGGTGAAACTCAGTATGGCGCACCTGATGAAAGGAGAAAGCTAAACCCAGCCACTCACTTAAAATTTGATGGACGATGTGATGCTCCCAGCAGATGAGAGGTCACACACACACACACACACACACACACACACACACACACATACATACACACACACACACACCCATGCAACAACGCCTAATCAAAAACGGAAAACTCTAGTCACACTCAGAAAGCCTAGCTTGACTGTATATCGTTGTTGTTGACAATTTCACATGGCCTAGTCAGCGGCGGGTCCTAGCGGCGGCCACAATAATAAGTATGGGGTTGTGCGGGTGAGGGCCAAGGTCAACGGCGTCCCATCACCGGCCACTTCTGGACAAGCACTGCATGTCATGTGCCCTATTATTTCTCATCCCATTTAATCCACATTTTTATCACTATTTCCTGCTGCCATCCTTCCTCTCTTACCTTCTCCTATCCCTTCCTCGTCTCTGTCTCCTGGCATTTCTCTACCTTATGGCGATGGAAGTTGCAACGAGAAAATCAGGCACGAAGTGTGTCACCCAGTTATTGGTAGTAAGCCACATGGAAACACAATCCTTAGCAGAATCAAGTCATGGGAGAAGACTGTTGCCCGTGTATCCATCATCAATCGAAAAACACTGGTTTTTTTTTTTTCTTAGCACGATCGCCGGATGAATTGGTTAATAATATTCCTGGAATACTTGGTTAATAGTGAAGGCCAGTACGCCGACAACCACGTAACCACGTTTGCTGGAAAGATGGGGTATAATAGGGAAGGCCAATATCGCCGACAATGTTTATCCCAAATATTGCCTTTTCTTAACGTAAATTCCTGAGGAAATTTTACTCAATCCATTCAAGGTAACTGGTATCTCCTGTTGTATGCTCGAAAAAAATAAAGTTCGTTAGGATAAGTTAAATTAGAGCATTTGTCCGAGAAAAAAAAATAAAATAGGAAAGTCCCCTTTTTCAACAAACAGCACCACGACTGTAATGTAAAGTAATAGATCAATTACTTGGTAGATAACGTTTGAATATGCGAGATCACGAAGTTATATTGACCACGTGTCGTCCTTTACTGTTCCAAACTTATAAATGATTCAGTTTTACCGATACGTTGTCCTGAGGGCACTTTCGCAGTGGTCAGGGATCCTACAACCACCCACCCCGTGGGGCGTCATCTGAGTGGAATGCGAAAGGAATACATGACAACTGTACGAGGACTGAAGTTACAGTAAATAGTTTTAGAAATGGGATATTATCTAATTCTATGGTGGAAAAAACGGAGAAGAGGCAGGACCTATGATGAGTGGGTTGAGCGAAGAGTGTGATGTCCACTGCAAGATGGTGTAGATGGTCGTGCAACACAGGTGTGGCACTACTTATTGAATGAAGGGCGAGCGGTCTGGAAGGACCCAATTGCAATTGTGTCGAATGCAAGATTAATAGTTTACAT
This sequence comes from Panulirus versicolor, assembly GCA_032361705.1. Taxonomy (NCBI): domain Eukaryota; kingdom Metazoa; phylum Arthropoda; class Malacostraca; order Decapoda; family Palinuridae; genus Panulirus; species Panulirus versicolor. The sequence continues at coordinate 6,153 of JAUUDZ010465805.1, forward strand.
GTGAGAGAGGTCAAGAATGACCCATGATTGTTACATGTGTCCCATAAAATGATAAATGATAGGGAAGATGTTGAGAATGCCTTTTGGAGAGAACTTGTACAAGCAATAGAGGATATATATTCAGGGGAGAGTTGTGTGTGGCAGATGACTTGAATGTACGAATGGCGTACAGTGGGTGAGGGAGAGATTGGTGGGTATGGGGTTCCGGGTGCAAATGGCATTGGTGACAGAATACGAGGGTTGTGTGCATCAGCAGGCATGCGTGTTGCAAATACGTACTTGACATATAAATACCTTCATAAATACATGGTGCAAAGACACAAAGATGACAGGGTCGATTAAGTCGTGTTTTATTTGTTTACGGTAAGAATGAATAAGTGGGGTTGTGCAGGACATGCGGTCAAGGAAAAGGCTGGTATATTGTCTATTAAATCATATAGAAGTAATATGTGGGTTAGTAGTTTTTCGCTGATGACATCGGACTAGAAATGAGATTCGAAATTTATAATAACCCTGGAGGATTCTTTCATTCCTTGCAAATGAATAATACTGACCAGCATTTAAAAAAAAAAAATATAATAGCCATAAAGGATTCTTTTCGTCCATGCTAACTGAATGACTCGAATAGCATTCTTTTTTCCCCCAGTAAGCCAGTCTCAACCACATCAAACACTTGTTAAGGTGTGAAAACCTCCTTCCTCAACCATGCTCCTCACATACTCAGCACCAAGTCTTTTCAAATCATGTGCACGTTAAGCAAACTGTGACACTTTTCTTTCTTTCATATCTCAAACTACTCCTTACCTACACCATGAGTGTCCTCCTGTCCTCTCTCGCCTGCTTCACCCTTCAAGTCTAATAGTAATGGTGACTTGGTGTTCGCCTTGATAATCGTAATCATGGGCACGTTCCTCTGATTGTGGTCTTCATTCCAAACACTCAGGTGTTCCATCTTGCCCATCACAAACCTCCTTCCTCCCTCACACTAGCCTAGCAGATTAGAAAGTGCCAGACAAATAATTAGATGTTTTCCTTTTCCACATAATGGCCATACACTAAACTTATAGCCGCGAGAATCTTACTAGAATCAAATCTTAGAAGCATTAATTTCACATCTTATGTTCTACACTCATGTCCTGTACTCACCCGAATACCGTCGACATTCCTGGAGCCAGGAAACTGCACTGGGAAAGACGGGAATGACCTGTTGAAGCCATTTTTATCACTGTGCGAGCTGTGTGTATGTGTGTGTAGTGTCGTAATGGAGTGATTATAGGGTCTCAAGCCACGTTGTGGAGGTGAGGGGAATATCTTGGTTTGATTCTGTCTTGGTTAATCGTGTTTTAAGGAGGAAGGTCACACGTGGAGGAAGGCCAGGTGGACGAACTCACTTCAGGTTAATGATTTCAAAACAAGAGTGATACCGTATGTAAAATCGTATCAAGTCTATAAGAATTACGCAGTTTTTGAATTGTTTCTTTATCAAATGAAACCAGTGATATTACTCAGTCTAATAAAATTTAATTCAGCTGTTGTGGCATAGTGAGTTTATTCTGAAACCGGCGACCATTTCTTCATGAATATAAACATATAATTGACAATAGTAAACAACCGATAACAATTCAGTGAATAGAATTGAAATATTTTTTTTATTATACAGATAAACTTTTGTTGATATAATTATGCATGAGTAATGTTCTACGAGGGTATTGAAATTGACACTATTTCAATGGGCATTAGTTAAAAAAAAAATTGTGCTCACAAATATCCATTCATTTTTCCTGCCGAGGGTTATAATGATTTTAAACAAATAAATCTCTTATCAAACCACTTTCCATGACTCAATTCATATGATTCCACATCCAAAATACCAAATATGAACCACCATCCTCAGACACATTAAATAAGCCTTCAATATGCTCAGTGCCTGTTACCACTTCCCCATTTGCCTCCTTCACTGATGCTCCCATTTGTTCTCTTGTTTTATTCACTGTTAACTTTCTTATAAAAACATTTCTTATTCTCCCTCAAGTTTGCTGATACTTGTTCATCCCAGGAATTACCAGACTCTGCCTGTTTGAAGTTACACTGCGAGAAAATCACTTTGGGCAAGCCTGTATCTTTGCCATTTAATAATACAGCGTACAGTCTCATCAAAGAACTTTATTCTTCAAAAGAATCCACCTGTCCCTGCAACTGATAGTGCATGAGTCCTTAGGTAAGGGGTCTTGGTGTAATACCAGAACCATCTCTGAAAGAAGTCATGGGGTAAGAGACAATAATGATAATGCAAAGAATAATACAAGGCATGCAAAGGATAGAGCAAATTAGAGCAATGTGGTTTACAAGGAATGACATACTGTCAATGGGCTAAGACACACGAAGCAATCAAGGGACTCTACGGAGTCTGATTGCGGGCGAATAAGGGGCTCTGCTTTCTGTGCATTATATATGATAGCAAGAGAGTGGCTGTGAGTGAATAGAGCCATGTCTTCATCTGTTCCTGGCCTGTGTTATAGTATAACTTTCTAAAAGAAGGAACAGGGAAAAGAGCTAAGTTACGATTTTTCCTGCAAGTCTCAATTGTCTGCTCTTGATGTTACCTTGCTAATATAAGAAACAGCAAACACACGTAAAAGACAGAAAAGATTTACATATATCAAAGTTCTAAATAGGAATACTAATATTTCATTAAAACATGGGAAACAAAGCTCATTTTTATTCATATGTTGACAAAGTCTTTAAAATGCAACAAGTATAAAATATAACATACATGAGTAGGCAACAGTATGAAAATGAGGCATAATGGTACAGTAGGAATGATGAGAACACACATTCAAGACATAACACACATTTTCTCCACCAAATGTTTGTTTCTGATGGTACAAAACACTACCTAAACATCTGCTAAAGTGTATTTAATGATTTTTCTACTTTGAAATACTGTGAACTGCACTCATTACCAAGACAATTTTGAGCAGTTATGGATCATTTTGATCAGTGCATATTGGCCAGTAATGTGCTTAAAAGTAATTACATTTATTGTTCACAGCAAAACTTATGACAACTCAAAATTTTACAAAAATGATCAGTTTGCAATAACTAATTTTGGGTTTGTGTTTACACACTCTGAAATACAGTAATTCAACAAGCATTTACACCGTAGACCTGACTGTAAAATCTTATGAATAATATCTGATCCAGATATCACTCAAACAATTGCAGGTAACCCCCTAAACAAATCTTCTAGTATAGTATATGAATAGTAAGCACCTGAAAGGGTTAAGCTTTGGAGGGATAATATATGCATCTCTCATGGATAAGAAATTAATCACCACAAATACCTCCATTATTAGGTACTTGGTCAATATGTGGCTGCCATACTAATGTTCCAGTAAATGTGGTTTAACAAGAATTACATTTTTAACTGTGTATAGAATGCATTACAGTGTTGTAACACTGCATTTTTCAGCAGAATTCAAATGAGACTTTCATGCTTATTTTTGTTTTAAACACTTTTCTTATATCACAAGTGAAATATAATATCATTTGGAGTATGAACAAGCATTATGTTCATATTAAGCTCATATAAGGCAGATCATATTGCAAAAAAACCATCCAAGTTTCATTTGGCATCACAAAACCAACATAAAACCTTTTACGTGCCCACATATATATGCTTAAGAAACCTTTTCACATCAAGAATTCTTGAAGATGCTTATTGATTACACAATAAAGAGAATACAATACTGTGTGAAAAAATCAACTGATTTTCAAGGTCTTGAGAAAAAAAATCACTTACAAAAAAAAAAATTCTTAACCTGGCCAAATAAACAAGGCTTAAAAAATGGAAAACAGTTTTTATCTTTCTCCTTAAATTTTCAAATCATAAGCACAAAAGAACTTTTTGATCATGTCTAGACCATAATTCAAAATTGAATTTTGACTGTTACATAGAGACTAGCAAAATTTAATCATCCATATATTACACGGCACTAAATACAAATACTTCTTATTCCAGATATGATAAACACACAGTTGCTCTCCAACAGCTTTTTGGTCCCAGATGTAGGCAACAATGAGACATGGCATCTCTCCATCTCTTTGTTAACCTCTCATGAGCTGTTTCCTACATTTGAAGCAGGCTGATGCTTGCAGAATTCTGTCTGAATACTTCAGTGAGTGCACATTCCTAAACACCACACTGTTACAGACCTAGCAGCAATGTCCATTTCCTTATCAAGTTTTGCTATCACTGTAGCTAACGCTAAGCGCATACAAGTTATCACAGAAGTCACACACTTTCCTTCTCTTTGCACTACATGTGCTACTGTATCTACCACATCTGCCTGTTCTCTAAGTTTGTTTTTTGCTTGTTATGTTACTTATTCTGGCTAAATTATTTCATTATTCTCATGTAATCTGTACAGTTCCTTCAACTGTACCAATAATAGTTAAGAATAACTTCTAATCTTTTCCCCAAGTATATCACTCTGTTGCATGCAGATACATTTCTTATATAGTGCAGAATTTTGACAGTTATAAATTTCCTATAAGGCAAATATTTTATCAATTACTGCTTCTCTTCTGAAAACCATAATTCAAAACATTTATGCATGAAGTAAATGAAGTGTTTAAGGAAATTCCCATTGTGCTACCTGCTTTGAAAGTAGGAAACAACTTCTTTCAAGATGTTTTACTTATGCTTTAACAATAATGAAATATACATAACTGTTAAAAAGGGAGGTAATGGATCTAGTTATTCATAAGCTAACATCTAAAAAATAATTCAAAAGATGAATGAAAGCTGAAATCTACACTGCTGGTGTACAATACAAAACCTTGTTGTTTACAAAAATCTGAGCAAATATTTCCTTGATTACATCCTCAGCAAATTCAGATAGAACAAAAGAGTAAACTTTTAAACTCAGCTTTACATTATTAATGTAATGTAGGTTTATGTCATCAAACCATCATTTAGGACTGATTGATATCTCTTGACTACTCTTACAGCAACTATTGCTCGTATGGAACCTAAATAACCACGTAAAAAGATCTAATAAAACAAAATCTAAGATGAAGGTCTCCAATATCAATAACTCTTATTACAACAAAGACAAATCCCCCTTCACTCTCATATTCTTTTAAATTTGTTTGAAGATGTTTGTGACTGGCACAGTTTCAATACAAGCAATCTTTCCTAAATCACCTCAGACAATGGATCAACTGTTCTTTGGCTATATGAATGTTATTCAGTTGCAATCTTCAATGAACCATTATAATTGTTAAATCAAGTGGATTACTTTACATATATTTTAAGAATGAGTATGACGAAAGCATTTCATCAGCTAGCTAAAGGAAATTCCAGGTTCTCTATTTACTTTTCTGTATAAAATTTGAATCAGTAATTTACTCAAGAAAAACTGGAAGACAAGAACAAGAATTACATTAATCTAAATTAAAAACTGACAGAAAAGCAGCACTGTTTAAAGCCTCCTCTCTATCCATTGTTAAAGAATAATTTTTGCACTACTGAATATAATCTGCACAAGACATGAACTATACATTCAAAAATTACAAAATGGACTCAAATTAATTTAGGCATGTATAGAAAATAATCATGGGAAAAATTACTCAAGGTATATCAAGATGAGCAATTGGCATAGGAGCAAACAAATGTCTTCATGAGAGGCAGTAGGATGGAAGATACACATTTATGGATTCTGGCAAAGCTGAAGAAAAATCACATCCCAAAAATTATGCTGTAGTTTACTGAATTTTATATAAAGCAAATAAATCATTGAATGTAAACATAAAATGGCAAACCCTCATTTTGTAAGCTGTTTGAAACTGATCAACTAATCAGGCTA